>PVJO010001777.1:0-160358 GCA_004026905.1 Hystrix cristata | reverse complement strand
GTTTATTTTACAGCTAAATGTGGTCATTGGGATTTAAATTTTTTTTCCAGTGAGTTGGAAGTGGTGGTGCTGTGTACAACTCCCAGATCTGGGCAGGGTGTGAGGTACTGGGAATCCAACCCAAGGCCTGACACAGGCAAGGCAAGTGCTCTACCACTGACCCACACATGCAGCCCAGAACAGATTTTTTGAAGAAAACAGGTATGCTTTCCACCCCTTCCTTCCACAGCTGGCCTAGAATGTGGTATCTGGAACTCTGGCCACCATCTTGGTCCGTAAAAGCAGGGTCATCACCCAGACCCCTCAGGAATGGCAAAGAGATGACTCACTGGCGAATCTGTGATTAACCCACCCTGGATGACTACTTCCCGAATTCTTTCACATGAAATAAATAAAACTATGTATGTATGAACCACTATTTCTTCCTGCCGTGTGAGGCTAACTTGGCCCTGAGTGATATGATCATTGTTTGTTGTTGGCTTGTAAGTTTGGTGACTTTTCGTTGTGATCGTTCATTTGCTTTTACAATAGTCTATGAGAATCCTGAAAGCTGGCATTAGTGACATCTTCCCCCAAAGGAGATTTGCGTTTACTTATTCCTGGAGTCACGTGCGCTACTTCCAAAGGAAAGCGTCAGCCTCCTTAGCGAGGGCACGGGCCCCGGCAGCAGCTCAGAGCACAGCTTCCGATCCCTGCATCTGTGGCAATATTGGCATCTATCCTCCGAGTTTTGCACTTTGCTTACCTCTCTCGATTCTAGCATGAGCTTAGCTCACTATGCATGTTTGGTGTTATTCTGTGATTTATGTTTTTGTGTTTGTTTTATCTTCTTTAGGAAGCTCCCTTTGTTTCTTGTCAGAGCTCAGTGTATTAAAAGGGACATTGTAATCTGGATTTAATGCCATTGTAATGGAGTATTACTTCAAAGTATCTTTACCGTTTGGCCAGAAACAGAATTGATGCCCTTTCCATTCTAGTTTTGCCATTAGATGCCCTATAAAGTTTTACATCTGATCGGACCATCCAACATTGTAATCCACACTTGCTACAAGCAGAACTTTTCTGAAAACCAGAAAGGTACCACTTTCTCTGACTGTGGACTCCATTCATTTATGTGTACCAGAGGTTTGGCTCAGAGTTGCTAACTATGACTTCCTCTTTCAGAGTTTCTGAGAGCTCTTTCAAATTGCCTAAGCTCATCCCTCTACCTGCAAGGATTCTGATATTTCTCCAGGAATGTGTATAATACAGTGCTAGTAACAGCATTCCCTTATACTTACTACTCTATAACTTCTCTTTTATTTAATATTACATCCTACTGTATCTTTGTGCTTACTGACACTTCATTCTTCTTCCATAGCTGATTAGTATTCCATGGTATGTATCACAATTTATTGAACAATTTGATTATTGATAGATATGTTATCTCTATTTTTATACCATAAACAATGTTGTAAAGTAATGAACATAAATATGTATAAATATATGAGTGAACCCATAGGAAGAATCTCTATAACTCAATTCATTGGTTTGAAGGGTATGAATATGTAAATTTTTCTGGGCGTCACCAATTTGTGTCTCCCCAAAGCTGTGCTAATTTAATGTGTTTATGACGGAGGCAGCTAATGCCAAGTTAGTCTCCGTTTTCCCAAGTTGCTCAGTGGGAGAATCACTGTTTCTTTTCAAAGTGGTGGCATGCTAGTCAAAGACGACACTTTACAGCTTCGCTCTGAGCTAACGCAGAGCATGACCTTCTGACTGCTGCACTGAAAGTGGAAGTGTTGCACAGGACATCCTGGAGTACGTCTGACTGGAACACATGCAACTTTCTGCCTTTATTCCTCCCTCAAACCTGCACGGTGGTTTAACGCGTAATGTTCCGGCAGACATCTTGGATCATGGTGGGATCGTAAGGATGGAAATAGTAGAGTCATGCTTAAGGACTGGAGAGGAAATAACGAAGAAGGCTGGTCATGGAGAGCTATTATATAATGTTAGGTTGCCTGCAGCTTGATTCCATTATATAAGAGAATAAACCTGTTGTCTTCTGGGCCTCTGGGGCACACAGCTGAAAGCAATCCCTAAATGACACAGCGCTCCCCTCAGCCACCTCCCCAGTAGCCAGTCAGGTGCTGCGGACTCTTGCCCCTTTCCAATCGGGCTACCCTTCTCAGGCAGGTCTGTGCAGCCAGCTCAGTGACCTTGGACATCGAATCTCCATCTTCTTTCCCAAATGGCAACCTCAGTCCACAGGACTAATAAAGCAAACGTTAAATTTCCAAATCAGATCTACCTAAGAAAATCAGTATACACACACACACACACAGGCACATACAAAGCTAAATAGCTTCTCACACCATCCACAAACTCTCCTGTACTTAAAGAAGTCCACTCTTTGGTGTTAGGAATTTTCCAGAATAACCTTTCAGTCCTCTTTCAGAACAGTCTTGCCTCATGAAAAATGGAACATTTCCAAGGAATAAAAAATTGCAGACTTAATATCTTGAAGCTACTGTTAAATCAATGTATTTCCTGTTGGTTTGTCAATATGAACTTTTTCAATAAGACAGTTTTAGTACAGTGATGAAAACCAACCGCACAAGTGAGAGATTACTGTTCTAAATTATGGCCTGTTTAGCCTAAAATCCGTACTTGCTATTGAATAAATGTGAGGAGTGTAGCCTTCCAAAGATGAATGAGTTTTGGCAGCTGAGCCTACTGTCCCCAAGGAGGACTGAGCAGAAGTGACTCTCTCCCCTCCGTAGGATCCTCCAGCTGGCCTTCAGAATGGCAGTTCCTGTTCCACCCTGCGGACACCCTTCCCGCCGGGGGCAGGTGTGGCAGGCAGGGCCTGGAAAGTAACTTCTGAGTCCCAAACCAAGTTTCGTTTTTGTTGGTAAATTAAGATAGCAAAAGAATTCCTTTTCAATCTACGTGAGGTCCTGTAGGGCTTGACAAAGGAGAACCAACTATGGCACAGTCCTAGGTCAAGTCGGTCCGAACCAGGGACTCTCAGTGGTGAGGAATGTGTCCTCGGCCTGAGTTATTTAGCCTGGTGCACAGCAAGGAACACTGGGTATGGAACCAGAGCAGAAGGAAAACTCTTCAGTCTGCTGCATTCTAGCAGCCCTCCACTTAATTGCCCTGAAGCTCCATTTTCTCATCAGTAAAATAGGATTACTAATCTCTACTTCCTAGTGTTGTAACAGCTACATAAGAAAAGTGTAGGATGATCCCTCTAGCACACAGCAGAGACTCAGCAGCAACCCCAAGTAAGTGATCGCCTCAGGTGCGGGCACCGCCAGTGTCTTAGCCACTTTCTTGTCGCTGGGACACTGTACGCAACACTCTCAGTTTAAAGGATGAGAGGTTTATTTGAGTTCATGTTTTCAGTTCACAGTGTAGAAACAGCGTGGTGGGTGGGTCTGGTGGAGGGAAACTGCTCCGGGTGTTAGGGCCAGGAAGCAGCAAGAGAAGGAAGGAGCCAGGGAGGGAGAAATGTGCATCCAGGTCACACCCCCAGTGACCCACCTCTGGCCAGGCCCACCTCCTAACAGCTCATTTAGCTCTGATCTCAGCTCCGGATTAATCCTCGGATGAGAACAGTGTCCCCATAATCTAAAGCCTCACCTCTGATCTCTCGAGGTCTTTAGGGCAGGGAGGACATTCTAGATCTAAACCAATGGCAACCTCCCATTGAGGCTCCCCTTTGAGGGCTGTGCCTCCCGTGTGCTGAGCAGGCCTCAAGGCTGCCCTTGGGGGCCTGACTCAATTAGTCTCTCCTCCCTTCCACACTGACCCGAGAGATTTCCCCTCCCTGTGGACCAGCAGCAGGCTCACCTGCCTTGAGCCGCACCAGGCCTTGTGAATAACAGCCCAGCGCAAAGGACCAGCCCTTCTGGGGGACCCTTTCCCCAAGCAGCCATGAGCTGCACTAATTAACACGGCCCATTTTTCTTCTCACGTTCCCAGGTTGATCCAAACCCCAAGGAGAGGAGACCCCGGGGCTCCTGTCTGCCTGCTGGTTTCTAAAGAGAGTCTCTGAGGGCCAAGCTTGCAGTCATTGTGGGGTTGACTCCTTTGCAAGTCATGTATTGCTTGGTAATAAATGCCCTGGTATCCAGCATAGGTAAGTACTCAGCACCCACCAACCGTGCCTGGCGTCACACCACTGGGCACTTTCCCCCTGCCCTTAAGGAGTCTGCCGTTTCTACATCCCCTTCCCAGCTCTGCACACCCCCCTTCTGATGAGCTCCTCTCCTGTACACTTGCTCTAAATGTCCTTCTCTCTTGTCTGATTGGGCTGGTCTCCTCTTCTCAATGGCCTTGTGGACCTGAGCGAGGCTCTATCTCCAGGCAGCTTACGCTTACCGAATCCCATTTGATCAACAGACTCCCTGCGGCCCACCTGACAGCTTGCAGGTGTGGGCCTGCAAAGAATGAGCAGCTTGCCAAAGGACCTGAAGCTCATGAAGAGCAGGCCTGAATTTGGGCTGAGCACAGGTACTGTGTGCCAAGGAGAGACCGTTCCGGGTTCTGGGTTTGTTTCCAGTTACACGTACACTGTATGCTCACAGCAAACCCCTGAGGTAACATGTTAGTAGCCCTATTTTACAGGTGAAAAAAGTAAAGCCCCCAAAAGTAGGAAGATGTACAATCAGGAGTTTAACTCAGGCAGTCTGAGCCCTTCGTAAACACTAATTGGTGAAACACCTGGAATTGCAGTGGTGCAGCAAATCTAAAGCAGTAGATGTTAACTTCCGGGGACTCATTTACCCTGCCAGGCATCTGGCATTTTTTGTTACCTTCTAGGGAAAACGCACACAATATCGGGGGAGTAGGTGGTACCCCTGCGCTGATTCGGGTCTTCCTTGGCTGTAACGTCAGTCCTTTGTTAGGACTGGGTATCGGGAAGAGACAGATGTCACAGGCTATGGGAAAGATGGCTCTCCTCTCCCAAAACTCAACGTAAGCGCGGCTGGTGGCCGGCCCAAGCGAGAGAGAGAGGCGCAATTCTGGTGCCATCACCTCAGGCAGGGGCACCCACAGTTCCTGCCCGCCCTCCCTACCTGTCCCTCCCTGCTGTTACAGCGGTACATTGATGTCCCTTCAGGGGACAAGTACCCCACCGTGTGCGGTGTTGTTCAGACAGTCAGCCAAGACATCCTCCTCTTCTGGGTCAGTAGGCGCTGACCCTTGCTAGCCAGCCAGACTCTGGAGACCTGCGCCGTGGATGGAGGGAAGTCAGTCACGTGCTTCAGAGACTTAAGCAGCACCTGAGTGCTCATCTGAGACCCAGATCCCCAGGGCTGCCTTCTTTTCTTTCTGGTCGAAGACCTGATTTTTGAGCTTTACCTCAATTGCACGAGCTACCTGAGGTGGTTGGGTTTGTTGTTGTTATTGTTTTGTTTTGTTTTTCTGGTGCTGGGGATCAAGTCTAGGCCATCACACATGCTACCATTGAGCTGCATCTCCAGCCCCTGAGGTGGCTTTATTTAATAAGCAAAACTGACAAGGCCGAACTACATTTCCCAGAATTCCCTTCTCTGTGTGTGACCGACTGGTGTGAAAGATTCTCGAAGGTGCTGAGGAGGGTGGACGTGAAGCCACAGCCTTTTTGGAGCTCACGCATGTCATTTATCTGCTGGCTCACGTCCACAGGAGGCAATGGCCAGGCCTGCAATGGCTCAGACCTTTCCCAGGATCCTCCGTTAGCCTCTCCTGACTTCTGAGCCCAGGATGCATGTTTAGCTGTACAGATGATTTAAAGAATCCTGGAAAATTTAATAGGTTATATGCGAATACTATACCATTATATATAAGGAACTCAAGCATCTACAGATTGTGATTTGGGGGTGAGGTGGGATCCTGGAATCGATCCCCAGTGGATACCAATATGTTTTTGGATGAATTTGCTTACTCTTTCTGAGCATGTTTCTCCTCTATTACAAAAAGAAGACACAAAGTAATCAAGGATTAGGTATCCGTGCACACCAGAAAAACTCTCAGCTATTGGGAGCTCAGACATGAATCAAGTTTGTGTGTATCTCATATGGAGGCACTATGCGGTCTAGGGGAGAAAGAGTCCCCAGATCATCAACAGCGTGATCTGCTTGCTCTCAGTCCTACCCTCCCCAGAAGCCCATCCTGACAGGCCATGTTGGGCACACCCAGCTGAAAGGGAGGATGGCAAATGTAGCCTTTATTACGTGCTCCTGTTGTGAGGAAGGAGGGACATGTGAGCGAGGGGGCAGCCTGCTGTGGAGACAGTACCAGGGCTGTGGAGGGGAGAGGTGGACACAGGCCCAGCATGTTTCCCTCTCCTTCTTCCCTTCACTGCTCCCGTGCTGTCACTCCACTCTCACCAGAATCCTCCAAAGTCACCATTCACAATGATAACATTTGTAGTAGGATTTACATCCCTTAAGTCAAGGTAGTGAAACCAATGGGGGGAAATGTACCTACGGCTCTCCACCTACACATAAAAATGACAAGGCCCGCATTTGGATTCTAGGGAATCTGGGGATGGTGGAAGACAGGCGAGCAGAGAGAGAGGAAGGACAAGCAAAAATAATTAAAATATATGCTGATGTACCAATTCCTCAGGATCGATATAATTATTGATGTAATTATCATGTATTGCAAATGGACCTGACAAAAAAACTAGAAAAAGAATTTGGATTCTAGAATTGGACAAATCCTATTTCCACTCCTACAGCTCCCATTTACCAACTACGGGACCTTGGGCAAATTTCTTAACTGCTTGAAATCTATTTCCTTGATCTGAAATACCAATAGTAGTATTTACCTCCAAGTTGTGTGGTGAGGATTCAAAAGGAAATGGACAAGAAACTTTCAGTAAATAGTGCCTGACATGTAATATGTGCTCAACAAAGATTAGCAGCTATTAGTACCAACATCGTCAATATTACTATGTGTCTGTCACTGTAATGAAATGCCCAACACAAGCTACTTAGGAAACATGGTGAGGTGCACTTTGGCTCAGGTTCCGGAGAGCTGAGAATCCAAGACTGGGTAGCCCCATTGGCTTGGGCCTTTGATGATGGCACAAGATGGCAGGGGCATTTGCTGGAACAAACTGCTCACATTTCGAGCCAAGAATCAAAGGAGAGGAAAAGAGACTGAGCTTCCAACGTCCCTTTTGAGGCCACACCCGCAGTGACCAAAAGGCCTACCATCAGGCCCTGCCTCTGAGACATCCACAGCGTCTCCCAGTGCTGCCCCCTGGGAAGCAGGCCTTCAACCCTCCGACCTTTGGGGACACCATCCAAACCGCAGCATTATCACTGTGGATGTGAGCTCCATCGAGTCCCTCTAGAGACACCCTACCGGTCTTTCCTCTGAGTTTACTATTTGATGGCATCGTGAACTTTAATGGCCCTAACAATGAGAATGAGAAAGTGAATGAGGCTCAGATCATTTCTCTTCTCTAAGGACTTTTACTGACCAGATTTGGGAAATCCATAGTAAGTCCTAAGTGGCACTTACTGGATTAGTGGAGACTGTGTCCACCACAGCTCCCCCACTGACTTCCATGTCTGTTTTTTTAGAGGGTTTTAGCCTGTGCTCTCTTAAAGGATTACAGCGCCCCTGGCTGAGTGGTCACAGGATTGCCCTGTAGTCCATTGTTCCCAAGCCCTGGTTCAAACCATGTGTGGGCCAGGCCAGCGCTCAGTAGGGTTTCCCATCGGCTGACTGCAAGCGCAGACTCCCTCTGAGTGCAAATGTTATCTTTCACCAGATAAGGGATGCGCTCAGCCCAGATCAAGCACTTCGTTATCTACAGGGTGGCGAGAGCCAGAAGTCTGCTCCTGTTCCTCCTGGTGTTGTTTGCTTACCCTTATCAGCTCTGAATGGTAGTGTTGTTTGTACACCTGTTCTCAGTTTCTGGCTGGTTAAACTGAGGGTGCCCTGGCTTCCCCGCAGGAGAAGAGCGCTGGACTCAGGGCCAGGAGACCCAGGGCTGGGTCTGTTTCTCAATGAAGGTCAGTCTGAAGGCGTCTTCCAGGGCTGACATCTGATTGGCTAGGAAAGGCTGGGCTTTTACAAAGGAAAAAAGCTGAGAAGACTTACACTGAGGACCAGAAAGTGTGTCTTCAGCCTCCCCGGGGGGAGGGATGGCGAGTCTCTTTTGAACATGCTTTCTCTTCTGTCTTGTACCCATGTGGGACAGGCAGTGGGTTCCTACTTAGTAGCTTGCTAGTGCAGAAATGGCTTTTAAAAACAATATCCCAGGCAAATCTGGAGCAAGGAAGGTGACGAGAAATTCTAGAGTTCTTGGAAGGTAAATGACAGAATAAAGAAGTCTTTGCTTTGAGAATATTAAAATCAGAATTTATAGAACCAATTGGTGGTAGAAGATGAAGGCCTGTACTGCTACTTTAAAAAATAAATCCTCACTTTATAAAAACCCAAATATTTTTCTTGGAAGAAAACACTCATGGTACTAAAAATAATACTGAATCTACAATAAAGCAATGAGACAACTTTTGGCTACTATATCCACCCACTGTGTAAAAGAGCATAGCCGTGTTGTGCAGTGTTACCTTACACAAAATGCTTTCTTTATACACACATTTGAGGAAGAAATTTCTATAATTTCTATAAGATAATGTATCTCTCAACGTCCAATTTGACTTGTGTGCCTCCTGGGAATTAAACAGTGCAGATTTTTCCAACTGGTTTTGAAAGGCATAAATTCATTTATTTTTCCCCTGATGAAAGACACGCAATACCCACATGTACCATAAGGGGGCAGAGCATCCCTGGGCCTTTGGTTAGAACAAAGGCTGGATTCAGAGTGCTCTGCACCGTGGCAGAAAGCAAGGCCCTCCCTGGGGCAGGAAAGGGCGCCGGAGGGCGCGGAGAGGCAGATCTCAGGGCGCTTCTGTATAATTCAAAGTATTTGCTAGGAACTTTTTGGCTGTTTCCAATAGAAAAAGGATTAAATCACTTTCTACGTTGAACAGTCCCGAGACATTCTTAGAAAAAGATCTTTCCTGCTTCGCAAAATGTCTCCCTCTAAGTCATCAACAAAAGTGATTCTAGCAGTTCTGGACACAGGCTAGGTCAGAAATACACTGTTCTCGCTTCCCGTTTGTCTTGTGAGTTTATGAAAATGCATGAGGAAATGTGCCCCCTTCATGTTTTTCATGTATCTTTGCACGATCCCTAAATGGAAAAAGAATTTAGGACCAGCAAGAATTTAGAAGTAAAAATAAATCTCCAAGAAAAGAAATTTAGAACAGAAAATCAGTTCGAGTTTTCAGGGGACATTTTCCTTTCATAGTTTCTTACATTCAGTGTACATGAAGGATAATGAAAGTGATTCCTGTGTGTCCTGTCTATACCCGCTGATGGAGAAGACCCTAAAGGAAGTGTTGCATCCCAAGACCCAGATCCAGCCTGAGAAGCATAGATTGATCGCACCCTAATTTTTACCTCCTGGGAGAACTCAGCCAGGGAGACTTTATGCGCAACTGTCTGGCACACTGCGGCAGAAGCCACTTAATCCGCTTCCTAATATCCACTTCCCCGTCTTCCTCAGTATAGAACTGCTGGATGTTTGCTGACTGTAACATTGTATGAATAAAATCTGTTGTTCTTAGTCTGGTTATATAGGTGTGACCACATGATCAAATCATTACCAATAAGAAAGCAGAAGTGGTGTTCTTTACAGTAGCAAGGTATCCTTTTTCTTACTTCTCCCACTTTCTTGATGACTGGAAGATGGCTGTGATGATTGGTGCTGGAGCAAGCCACGTTGGATGATGAACTGAAATACATATCTTGAAGATGGAGCATCCTCACTCCTTCTGGAGCCAAGTCCCTGGCCATTGTGGAGTCACTACAGCAGCCTGGACCGCTGGACAGAAATACTAGGTTTTGACAAGACAAATAATTATCTAGTTTTGGTCGTTTTCAATTACGGTGAAATTAATCCTAATCAATAGAGAGAATTTGAGACAACAGGCCACAGTTAAGACACGCTTATTTTTTCTAATTATTTGTTCTGTTGTTATTTCCCCTTTTGATCACCCGCCAGCATTTAGGGACTGTTGTACGGAAGCACAGCTGAGGGATCTGGTTTTAAGCTGGCCTAAGGGCAGCACTGGCCCAGGACACCGCAACGAAAGGTCAGTTGTTAAAGAACCCTTCATGAAAATCGCTCCAGCTCCACTGCCTGCGTACGGGCTGCTGCATCTGGCCATCGCCATGGCTGTAGCTATTTCTAGGTTTCCCCTCAGAGCGGAAATTCTATTTAGTCTAAATCTTTCTGTATAATTTAGGGAAACAAAGTCAAAGTCCTGTGCCTTCATTGAAGCTTGCTGCTTGATGCAAAACGCACAGAAGCTGTGGACACTCCTTGTGGCCACGGTGCGAGAACAGGCCGAGGTTCTAGGCATGTGCCACCGTGCCTGGCTCAGCCCCATTCTACTGCTGAGTGCGGCAAACTTGAAGAGCGTTCTGGGCAGTCTAATCCTGTCAAGGGTGATGGGGCGGGTTGCACCACACAATGAGAGTGGCTAGATAATCAGGGCTGGGCCTCCATGGGCGAAAATAACCAGACAGTCTCTTCAAAACAGCTAAAAGCGTTTGCCCACTCGTATTTCAAACTTGTATTCCTCCTGATTGCAGATTGTAATAAGATTGCACAAGCGGGTTTTATATCCAAAGCCTATATACTTCACTTTGGGGGATACTTTAGTGAACAAAGGGGTAAAAAAATTCTTTACAAAACAGCACCTGCCTGGAAGGTCCAAGGCCCACAATGTAATTTACCACCACAGCTTGCGAAGGCTGTAAATGAGTGCTACAGGCTAATGGAAACAAACTTGCAGTAAAAATATACTCAGTATCCTAGAGCCTGCCTGACTGCTGTCAGCCTGTCTCTAATTCCACTCGCAGGAAACCTTCAGAGTGCTGTACAGTACTTCAGACAAACTGACCTGAACACAGTGTGCGCCTATTGACAAAGCCAAGCAGTTTGGGTAGCTAGAGGGCCCGTCTCGTGACATGGGCACGACTCGCCATTTTGGTTTCTCTGTCACTTTGCTGTACCCAGTCTAGTGCTGAAGAGCCTCATCATTTTTCGGCATGATGAAACAAAAGCCAAGGATGGAGGTGAAGGAGCTGTCTGTTGACTCCTGGTCCAAGAACAGGCATCGTTCTCCAGACTCAGGATAGTAAGTCTAGCTCGTCCGCCAACAGTCAGTAGTGGCTCCTCGCAGTGTGATAAAGCTTGTGAGGCTAGCGGGGAAGAGTGTCAGGACTGACTAGTCAGGTAGGCAACAGATTCGGGGCAGGGAAGAGCGGAGATAGACGGGCGAGATGTGTTCTGGGTAATGTATTTCTTCAGTTCTAACAAGCATGAATTGGGAATCATCACATAATCACTATGCTGTATTGTTACTTTCCAAAGATAGTTACAGCACTTTAAGCTTCCCATGCTTGCCTGAATCTAGCCAAGACTTTAGGAAGTAGAATTTGTGCAGTGTGTTGTGGCTTCTATCTAGATGTCCCCCTAAAGCCTCAGGCAGTCACAGGCCGGACCTTTGGAAGGTGGTCGGATTACCGGGGAGATACAGCTGGCTTGCTGTTAGGAGGTGGGGTCTGCTCAGAAGAGATGGATCGCTGGGGGTGTGGCCGGGCCGGGTTTCTGTCCTCTTGGTCTCCTCACTTGATGCTGTCTGCTTCCTGCCTGCCATGCTGTGAGCAGCCATGCGACGCCCCTCTGCTGTGCTGTCCTGGAGCCAGCCGGCTATGGTCTGAAACCTCTCCTCCTTTAAATTGTGTCAGGTATTGTCTCTCAGTGACAAGAAAGCGACTAAGAAAGATGCTCTGTCTCCTTGAATTTTAGAAATGGAGAGGGTTTCAATGGCCTCGACTAACAGAGTATCGCAAAAATGAAGCTAAGTGAATCACGAAGCGGGGACGTGGCAAACTGATACACAGCAGCTTCTGCCCGGCCTTCTCCTGAGATGTCACCCTTGGAATCCAGTCACTACGCGTGAGGAAGTGAGGTCCCCAGACCGGACCAAGGTCCTGCCTGACTGCCAGCCCCAGCCCGCAAGACGTGAGCACCTCTTGGAAGCAGGTCCACGAGCACTGTGGAGCTGCCCGCCGGACTGCAGGCAGCACAAACGAGCCTCCCGGTGAGCCCTGCCCTAAGCAAAGTAAACAACTGTTGTTGTTGTAAGATAAAAGCTCTGCAGAGGTTTGTTACACAGTAATAAACAACTGAAGTCCTCAAGGTCGGCCAAGCAGTGGTCAATGACAGTTGTCACTACCCAGGTCTGTACACCGCAACTTGTAGAGTGTCATTCATTCACTGAAAGAAGACTCCAAATCATGGAGTAACAGAAACTGGAGTAACCAATACTTCTTATGTACAGCGGGGAACAGTGATGACTCTGAATGCTGATGACTCTGAATTCAAAGTGTTTTAGAAGAAAAAAGGAAAAAACAGAAAGAGATAAAATTTTAAATGTGTTTTAGGATCAGACTCCAAATATAAAGAGGAATACCCTATAAAATTAATGTTGTACCTATTTTCCTTTTGAAGAACACACAACAGCCAGGTAGGGTAGCACATACCTGCAATCCCAGCACTCTGGGAGGCTGAAGCAGGAGGGTTGCAATTCTGAGCTCGGCCTGGGCAAATCAGACTTAACAAGACTGTCTCAATATAAAAAATAGAGTGAAGGGCTGGGGATGAAGCTTAGTGCAAAGGCCCTGGGTTCAATCCCCAGTGCAGCAGAAGAAGGGAAAAAAAGAGTATACAACAGTGACAGAATGATGAAAATATTATGATAAAGAGCTACATCTAAAACTATTTCTTAAAACATCCATGAGCTGGAGGTATAGTTCAGTGGTCGATGACATGCTTAGCGTGTGTAAGATCCAGAATTCCATCCCCAGTTCACACACACACACAAAAATTAAGACAAACATTAAGTGATAAGAAAGCAGCATATCATGGTTTCATTGGGAACTAAAAATTAATTTTCTGCACTTAATGGTCCAAACAAGACTCTCCACTAACCCTTGAAATCACATGAGTTTTATATATTACAAATGTTTTAGGTGCTTGGTCTTCTTCCGTGGAGGTCGAGGACAGCAAACTTAATGAAAGCGTGACACAGTCAAAACCTCCAAAGAACAACTAAAGACACAGGCCACTGTAAGGAAACGAGGGGCTAAGAGGGGCTCACTCGGCATTTATAAAGCAAAGGAAGCGACAGTGTTGATTTTATCACTACTGTTAATTAACAAGTCAAGTTTCCATAGACTTAAAAAACAGAAGTTTATTTATAAAATATTTTAAAGGTTTGACCAAAAAAAAAAAAAAAAAGGCTACAGAATCCCCACACTCTTCTACATCTCATCATTTATCACAGTCAACAACCATGTTTCACTAACTCAACTCCAGTATTCTAAGTACTAAAGAGATCTTTTTAAAGCATGGTATTTCTTTTTATGAGTATACTGCAGAAAAGTTAAATAAATCCAGTCTGACAGTGCCATTTATAATATTTGTATAGAAACTTACATCGAAATCTCTCAAAATGTATTAATGAAGCTCAATTCACAGTTTTTCTAAGGCAAACTACACAAAATGACGTGACTTCAACCACAACATTATAAACAATAAAATGTAACATTAGTGTAAAGATGAAATGTGGAACTCTGGAGATAAAGAACAAATTTAAAATACATTTAAATATCAACAACTATGTACTTTGGCTTATTTAATTTTCTGTATATATGTATGTATGTATGTATTTTGTTACAGGATTTCACTGAGTTATCCAGGCAGGTCTCAAACTTGTAGGCTCAGGCAATCCTCCAGCCTCCGTCTCAACAGCTGGGACCACAGGTCTATACCACCACATCTGGCTCCTGATTTTGTATTTAAAATGGAGGGGACAGGAAAATAGCAGGTCCCAGAGACATGGTCTCCCCACACTCAACAGCAGGCCAGTGTCCAGTCAGGTCACCCAACAAACCTGGGAAGAGGCTGGAGAGAGGCTGGCCTTGAGGCTTATGTCAGGGGCCTTTGTTCATCAGCCAAATCCAACTTTGTTCAATGAGGGTCAGGGGATCCCAAAACACATCCTATATTCTCTGAGCGTTCCCCTGGGAATTTTCAAGTCCAGAGTCTTCAGGTCAAATTGTCTGGAGTTTGGTAACAATCAGCACTCTCACCATCTGGTCAAATGAAGTACAGACACAAAGCCCCCTTTTGTCCGGACTCCAGTCCAAGCTTGCAATGGGCTGGGTGGACAGTGTAACGTTCTGCAGAAGGCTGACAGAGCCTGCAACCCCCATCTCCACTCCCTCGGAGTCTTTCTTTGATCTCTGGATAGGGTACTCGCTGAGAACAAGAAAAAAGTGGAAAGAGGAGAAAAATCAGCATTCATCATTTTATTTTATTTTACTTTTAATTTTATTTTATTTGGGTGCTGGGGATCAAACTCAGGGCTCTGCACTTGCTAGACAAGCACTCTACCACTTGAGCTAAATCCCCAGCCCCTACCCCTATTTTCATACATAAACTTCAATGACTATTTTTATTTCTCAGTTGACTTCTGGCCTAATAAATAAAAAATCTTTTTAATGTTGAGTTGTAAACAAATAAAGAGATGGTATTTCAACCTTAGCCCTATTTCGAAAACATCTCACAAGAAAGGTTACTTCTACTAAAACTTTCTAATCTTCATCTCTGTTCGGCATTTGCCTATATTTCTCTTTCAATACCAAAGTCCTGGGTTGGCGCAGCGTTCTTTAATAATAAATAGACTCAGTGCTCTCAGCAGTCTTTGATAGTAATTCTTCTCTGCTTTGGGCTGCAGGCACCAGATGCAAAGAGCATGTGCAAAGGCAAAGGGGACAGTCACACAACGCCAGCTAAGCATGGCGAGGATCAAGCCAGACCTCGTGCAGTGCGACCCTGAGCCTCAGGGCCTTCCTGTACCACCGCCTGGAAGGCACTGCCGGGAGAGAGTCAGACCTACACATCACTGCCTCGAAGCAGACAAAAGCAATTCCAAGAATATCTGACTTTTTTAAACTGAAAACTTAGAAACTCAGAAAGTAAGAAAAGCTAATGTTTAGTTAATAACTAAATACTATTTGGTCTGGATAGGGGCATGGGAGGTGGGTGGAGATTACACGTCCCCTTTGGAAATGTGTTCTAGTGAAATACAATAGTCATCCTCAGAAGGCCTGTCAGAGCCTCTCTCGTATCATATGACGTTACCTTTACTTCATAAATGCTTTTTTAAAAAGGCCAAGGGTTTAAAAAGCATGAAGCCCATCAGAAGCAGAGCGGAAAGGAAGAACCTATAAGCAGAAAACCTACTATGCTCTCTGCCTCACAGACCTTATAAATTATTTTAATTGAAAGAAAGAAAACATGCAGATTTGAAGAAACAGTTTAAACAGACTTTCTTTTACCTCTTGGCAAATCCTGCAGTTTTTATTATTTAAAAGGTAACAGTAAGATTTTTTCGAAACTCTCCACATTATCTCTTAAAATTTTAAAAGTATGTGTATGTACGTTTCAAATACTCAAAAAAAAAATCAGCATGATGGTGGCCCTTCATTCAAAAAATAAATTCTGAATAGGTAGATGAATTCCTCTAGGAATTCTTTTTTTTTTTTTTTTTGGCTTTTTGAGGCAGGGTCTCACTATGTAGTTCGAACTGATCTTGAACTTACTATGTAGCCCAGGCTGGTCTTGAACTCAAAGCAATCCTCCTGCCTCAGCCTCCCAAGTGCTGAGATTACAGGCATGTTGTCACCATGCCCAGCTCCTTTAGGAATTCTTGATTAAGTGCTCAATAAATATTTACAATTTAATTTCACTGCTAGCAAGGAAGACTGCCAAGTGGAAATCAAGGTAAGTATCATTTTACTTAAACCAATTCTCTTTTGCTAATACTTGACAGCAAAGCTCCGAACCAATTGAAGATTAGACTAGACATCTATTATAGTACGGATTACTGTTCATGCTGAGATAAATTTGCAATTTCTAATTACATACAGACCCAACTTCACTGATATAACTACATTCATTATGGTACAAAATTCTCACTGCAAATGTGTCCACATGTGGATTATAAATAAGACTGCTCTGTGAGGGCCCCTGGGACTCACGGACTACAGCTCACCGTTACAGATATGCAGAAAGCAAGCTCAGTAAGGTTTTTCTTGGAAACCAATCAGAAGACTGGGGCTCTGATTTCTGGTTCTAGCACAATAATGCCATCTAAATTTAGACAAGTGAATTACCAGGATTTAAAACTAAGAATTCCAATCTTTTCCTTACCTTCTAGAAGTAGCACTCTCATTAAGTACAAGGTAATATGTGACAAGAGGCTTGGGTCAAATTTTGCATACTTAAGAAAACAAACCTAGCAAAACCTATGATTTCAAATTTATGAAAACTCTTGCTACACTCTTTTAATGTACAGAAGACACAACTATAATGAAAAATATATTTAGTACAGCAAAAGAAGGTTCATATTTATTAAATGTAAAATAAGTACATTTTTAAAAAATGCTTAGAAAACAACAGTTACATAACACTATGACAGTTAAGATCATATCAAAATGAACTAAGTCAAAGGAGGAGAAAGACGAAAAAGTTCAGTCTAATCCTACTTTACTCCCACAAGTAACTTTAAAAAGGAGCGCTACGCAGCAGGGGAAACTTACTACTTCCAGAGGTGAAGGCTGCCGGCGCCTCCAGCTGTCAGAAAGAGCTCTCTGTTCTGCGGCAGGTGTCGGACTTGCCACACGGTGGATTTATGAGCCTAGAGGGGCGAGAGGCACACAACTGGTTTATATGCTGTGTGGTACCCTGGAAGAGAAACCTTACGAAGAATTGTCACTGGCATAGAAAAGGAACTTAGGATGCTTCTAGCACATGCCTTTATAATGGTTACAAAGATTTATAGAAGACCATCAGAAATTACAAAAAGCATCATTTTTCTCTGTTGCTTTACAGAAAAAAGTTCTACTGGATTAAAAAAAGATATTAGATAGAAAGTCCATTAAGTTTATAAAACCACAGAAACTGTTACAATAGATTTTATATATTTAGATCTTTCTAGTTCATTCTGAGAGGGGAAAACTCTCAAAATACAAAAATATATACTTCTTCTTAAGGGGGAAAAAGTATAGACTGACTTTTAAAATAGATTTCACATTTTAGAACAGTTTTACATCCCCAATAAAAATGATGGAAAGTACAGCATTCCATTTTATAGATTAAATTTTAACTTAACACCTCTGAGAGCCTTATCTTCAATTCACTGCTGACTTGTCCAGTCTTCAAAATACAGATCATGAGGATTTATAGACAGTGTTTATGGTCTTAACAAGACAAGGCTTTTCCCAGTCACATTAAACAAAAAGATTTAAAAATGGCAACTGGAAGAAGGTTAACAGTTTGTTACCATCTCAACAACAGCCAGTAAATCATTCCGCCGCATTTTCCTGGCTATGGGGGACCCTGCGGAGTGAGGCGGAGGGAGGGGAGCGCGGAGGGAGCAGGGCTCCCTCAGCTTTGGAGAGACGGGTGGGCTCACTTTGTCTAAACCCTGCTTTACACTTTCCATTTTCATGAGTGATTAGTCTTGAAATCACTTTTAATAGTCTTTTGAGAGCACTAATTACAAGACAAATAGACACATCTCAAAATACACACTTTAAATGTGTTAAAGAGTCCCCAAGTAATTAGATTCAAGCTGCCAAAACTTGTTTTCATTCGTTTTGTAGCTTAAACCCTTTTCTTTTTTTTTTTAGAGGAGTTGAGAAAAACATAAAAAGTAAAGGGATGGGGAGAAAATGACCTCTTCAAATACACCAGAGACATTTATTTGACAGATTCAGCAATTACTGGGTACGTATTAGAAAAACATTCTGAAGAGGACACTATTATTTGCAGATAACCAAAAAATGTGTTGTGAATTGTACACAAAACAATTTAGTAAAGTGCTGTTTGTTGTGAATAGGTACTTAATATATTCAATATTACAATTCGTAGCTAGTTAGGAGGTTAGATCGTCCAGCAGTAGTAATAAGTTATACATGATAATAATCACCATGACCACAGGATGAGACAAAACAGGGAGGTCTGAGAAATCGAACAGTCTCCAGTGGAGAGAGAGGGAGCAAGATAGTGATTTCCTATTTTCCAAGCGACCTGCACATTTTAATCTTATGGAGGCTACCAATCTATAACTGGTTTTTTGTTTTATAATCAAGAAAGCTCAGTCACATTTCCAATCTATATCTTGCAAGTGTTAGGATGTGTCGCCTGAATTTTACATAATCTCCTTACTCCAGATATTTTCTTCTTCTTTTTCTTTACCAGTATTTTCCCTTCAATTTGCTTTCTTCATCTATTTTTATAATACTAGAATACCATGTCTTCTTCTAAATTACCTCAAAAGCAAGGCAAAATACAAATAAGATATTTTGAATGCCTAATATATACTAATCTCAAAAATCAGTAACTAAAATAATTTCATTTAATGCAGCTACCTAGGATGTAAAATAAAATTGGTGAAATGACATAATGAATATATGTTGATATATTCTAAAAGTATGTACTTAGGTTATATTTCTTAAAACATTTTATATTTATTAGAAAACACCAGGCTAGGTTTTGTTGATCAAATTCCTAACATTAGTTAGGTTTCTTGTGATACTCCTAAATCACAAAATAAGATTCCTAGCTAAAAAAGATCTTCATCAAAATCAAGGAGCCTAAATTGATAAATGGGGAAAGTGTTCTTTGCACAAAAAATCTTGTCAAGATTCCACAAGAATTTAACAAAAATAGCTCCTTTCATATAAAGACCTGGAAGAACCTCGGTGACTAATTCTATTTATTAGTCTAAAACAAGCTATCATCCCTCTTCATAGATAGACATTTCCCTCATATTTACCTTTTCTGAAACAGAGGCAAAACCTTTGGTAGGATGCTGTGTTCTCATGTCAAAAACATGGAACTTTCCTTCCAAAGATGTAGCCACTAACTTGTTCATACTTATGTCTTTTCTGTCAAACTCCAAGCTACATACCTGAAAATAGAGAATATATGTTACTGATAGGCTCACTATTATTATTCAGGAGGCTTCTCTAAACTAGATAAAACAGATTTAAAACAAGATCTCGGAAAAGCACTTAAATAATTGTGGGAGGCTGAGGCAGAAGGACTAGTACATTTGAGCCAGCCCGGGCAACTCAGCAAGACCCTGTCTCAAAATAAAAAATTTAAATAAGGGCTGGAGATGTAGCTCAATCTGAAGGCCCTGGGTTCAATTCCCAGTAGTGCATAAATAAATAAATAAATATCTGCTAATATGATCAACATAACCATCTTCAGTTCCCAAGCTCAGTGGATACCTCTGCAAAGTGAAAATGTAACTATTTATCCATCTATTTATTTATTTATTTAGGGTGCTGGGGATCAAACTCAGGGCCTTGCGCTTGCTAGGCAAGCATGCTACCACTTGAGATAAATCCCCAACCCCTCTTTTACTTTATTTAATACATTTAAGCCAAGGCTGCCTTTGGAAAACGGGAGGGGAATACCTCCTTCAGTAAAGGTGTACAATCCCAGAGCAGTGGAGAGACTGCTGCTACTTTAGGCTTTCTGACATTAGCAGAAAGGAGTCCTCTCACTGGCTCATTTTATTGAGCACAGAGGACCTTGGGGCGGGGGGCTCCCCCGGGATACACACTGTATCTTCAGCATGTGCTCACTTCCTGAAGAAAGGAAGTACGATTATCATCAAGTTCTCAAAGGAGTGTGACCCCAAAAGGTTAAGAAGTACTGTCAGATGCTGATTGAGATGGGTTAACAGAGCTGCTTATGAAACTCTGCAGTAGTCTGAAGTAAAGGGAAGCATGCTCAGAGAGATTAAAGCACATCGGAAGGTACATTACCCCATTTTTTATATTTGTTTCCCACCGCAATGACATACTTCTGAGATCAAACAGTTTGATATCCCCATTGTCATAGCCAGCACACACAACACGTTCCTCTTGATTGTAAGCATTGCCTGGAAATCAAGATACGACATTTCAGGTCTATTCTGAAGGTTCTAAAAAATGTTATGAAACTACACATATAACTTATGCTAAGTCTAATTTTAAAAATCATATCAAGTAGAATCCCATTTTATCAATCCTGACGGGATATCAACATTATTAATTTGGTGGTTAATTTTTTAAAAAGGCTTATTTGACCTGGGCATAGTGGTACACGCCTATAATCCCAGCTACCCAGGAGGCTGAAGCAGGAGGATCACAAGTCCGAGGCCAGCCTGGGCAACTTAGCGAGACTCTGTCTCAAAATAAAATGTTAAAAGGGCTGGGGATATAGCTCACTGGTACAGTACACAAGTATGGGGGGAAAAAGCTCTCTTACTGAAATTCTGTATTCAAGGGGTACACAGAAGTGTTCACTGGATTCTAAATTCTACAGAAAATGCTCTCTCTAGACTTTGCCTGCAAAGACTGGGAGACCAACTACAGGTCACACATAGTTGAGTCTGGCAAGATAAATACAGGCATGCTTCTACTAATTTTTTGGTACTAAGTATTTTGAATGCAAAGAGAGCAACTTTAAAATTTATTTATTTTGCAAAATGTTGTTCTGGCATTATTCTGTCTTTGTAAGAAAATCTGAAATAAAGTAGAATAAGTAGTGGTGCACAGTGACACATTTGTGGTACAGTGGATGATCATACCAGAAGTACTTTATAATCTGAGGTTAAATTCATACTGCTGTGATGTAGGGATTGCTTATTCTGAATTCCCTCGTTGAGGAAATAGGGGAGCCTGTCGCTGCGCTAGGCTACCTGGACACCTCACCCCAATGCCTTTAATTCTTCCCTACCTCCAACTTCCTCCTCATAAACTCCAGCATCTTAATCTGATGATATCCTGACTCCACCTACTTCCCTAATAAATTACCCCAGCCACTGTGCAGCCTTTTCAATAAAGCACCATTCACTCCACAATAAGTGCCAAAGTTCATTCATCATGGACATCCTCCTTTTCCTTGTTCCTCGTATCCAAAACATTGCCAGGTGCTATTTATTCTGCCACATATCTTTGGAATCATCTTTTCTGCTCCATACTCATGCTTCTAACCTCTCTTACCTGGAAATATTGCAGAAGCTTCTGAACTCATGTCCACTGAACCGGTCTTCTCCCTGCTACACAGTTAATATTCACTTGTTTTCTTAAAGCTTGGGTCACATTTCATCCATGCAAAACCCTTCGAAGGCTCACCACTACCTCCAGACCATCCAGACACCTCTGAGCCACCTCCAGGCTATTCCCACTAGTCTCTCCTAGACACTTTATTGGGCACATTCAAATTATGCCCCGTGTTTGAAATTTCCTCCCAATTTCAGTAGTAAAAGTCCTATGAATCCTTGGTATGAGCTCAAAATGCTCTTCCTTCCCAGCATCTGTCCGTCTGGATTGCTTTTGCATCTATCTATGCCACTGGTGACTTCTGATGACTCCTATCTTGTACTGTAATTAATGTGGAAGTCAGACCCTCTTTACTAAACTATCAGCATGATGTTAAAATATGAGCCTTGGGCTGGGGATTTAGCTCAGTGGTTAGAGTGCTTGTCTTACAAGCACAAGGCCCTGAGTTCAATCCCCAGCACCAAAGAAAATAAATAAATAAATAAATTAAATATGAGCCTGTTTCACCTTTGCATCCCCACAATGACTTGCATATACTTGGCGTTCATTTAAAAAAATTTTTTTCAAGTCAGGCACAATGGAATACATCTGTTAGTTCCAGCTACTTGAGGGCCACTTGAACCTAGGAGTTTGAGGCTGGCCTAGGCAACACAGCAAGACCTCAGCACAAAACAAAACAAAACAAAACAAAACTCTCAAGTCAATGGCTAAATGATTTTTTAAAATTTGATACAGTACATATCAAACCATCCTTATATTCCTGAGATAGATGATGAAAAGGCTTCAATGGATCCAAGGCCAACCACATTTTAAGAGTATCAATTTAAAAATAATCATTCTAAATACAAGTCCTAATAAATAAATAAATACTAGTCCTGAAACTTCTCCCCTAAATGCACATATCCTAAATTTATATTATTGCTCATAGTATACACATACTTAGCAATTCTCACACAGTAATTTCTTTTAGAAATCAGAAATCTAAGACTTTTCTGTGACTAAGTAACAGTCTAATTTAAAAAGTTAAATAGTTCACTTATACTGTTAAATTCTACTTTTCATTCTGGTTATCAGTATAAATTTATAAGAAATAATTTTATAAGGGCAAAACTATTTTCTAGAAAATAAACCTACTCTATATAAAATGTAAGATTTGCTAGGTTATGCTTAGTATTTGAGGCTCTGCTTTGTCTCATTAATGGCATTTGGTTCTAAACTAGGAAAATACGACCTAATTAATCAGGAGCAAATAATAATAACAGCAAATATTTTTGAATACTTAGCAATCTAAACACATGCATTAACTAACTCAATGAATACTCAAAACAACACTATCAAGGAAACTCTATCAGTTCCACTTATAAACGGAACAACTATGGAACAGAAGTTTGGTAACTTGCCCTCGGACATGCAGTAAGTAGCAGCGTGAAGACTTGAATCATTGTCCTAGGGACTGACGTTGACCAGTATGATACCTGTTTCAATAAACTCAGAAAACTCCACAAAGCAGACTATACAGCGACTATCAGGATTTTTCGGAGGCACCGTGCTTTTCACCATCTGAACGTCAAAAGCAAAAGTTCCTCAATAATTTACCAAATGCCACAGTCCAACAGTCTCTTTTGTTTTCTCCTTTTATAGGCTCCATATTGGCAACAGGATCATCTTTTTGCCTTGGGTCCCACACCTTCACGGTTCCTGCCACGAAGAAGAGGGAGTTAGCAAAATTCCACAGTGAACAACTGTGTCTCCTTTCTGCATTCTCTTTCCATGGCTTCCAATGTACATGGAAAGATTACACGTTATGACAGCCAAAAAAATTCATATTTTTCTGCTTCCTAATTGGTTAAGTTGTATTTGACAGTAATAAATACATCTATAATCCATGTTACTGTCTACATGAATTTTCAAATTAATAGATACACAGAAAAACTGTTCCAAAGTTATCTACAAGTTATGACGTTATCTAATTCAAGATATGCCTTATTTCCTTTGAGCCTAAAAGTAATGTATTATTTATTTAGAATACAAATGTCATTTTTAATTTTTATTTGTCTTTATTACTCATGTAACAATTGGCGTTTTTCTTATACACAAGAATAAGCTCTAATTTTTACATCTATGGCTTTTTATATGGGGTTTTAGAATACTATTACACAAACAATTAAATTTAATTTCCTCCGGGCAAGAGTAAGGAAGGAAACATTAAATAAAATTAACAAATAATTCTTCTCAATTTAATTTTAACCCTTTCATATTAATTCTTATTAAAGGACTACTAACTAAATAGTGTCACTGCCTACAAGAAATGCAAATGCATGTAATAAAATGGCTAAAAGCAAGTGTCTGAGAAGGAATAGGCAAAAGAGGAAAAATCCTTGAAAGGGATAATAAACTCAAGAACATGGGAGATAGCCCACTAGATTTGTCTCCAGGGTTACAGTAGGTCATTAAAAAGGCTCCTATAAGAAAAAAGAAAACTTCCCACAAATATGAGAAGATACTATTATCTTCCTCTATAGCATTTATACAGATTGGTAAGATTTATAGGACGCTCACAATAGTTAAATTAGCACAAAATTTTAAGAAATACATGAAACAAAATTAAAAAGTAAACAAACATAAAAAGACATTAGTGGGGTTGGGGATTTAGCTCAGTGGTAGAGCACTTGCCTAGCAAGCACAAGGCCCTGAGTTTGATCTCCAGCAACAGCCTCCCTCCAAAAAATACATTAGCACAAATTGAAAAGGAATATTATTTTTATCATTACAAAATTAAGGGAAAAAGAAAAGATCAATGCCAACAGGGTAGACTGGCAATCTATCTCATCCAATTATAGCAGATATTGTAAATAGGTTCTTTAGAAAGTTTAACAACAAATTATAAGAATCATAAACTTTGTTTAACCTAAAAGAGTTATATGAGAATAATCATTTCTTTAATATTTTTAAATAACTCTCCCAAAACAATAAACAAAAAACTTAAAGCATACTGAACACTTACTAATAGGTGCATGGTTAATCACACTGCGACACAGCTATACACTGGAATATATTAACAATCATTAAAATAATAATTAGGAAAACTATACAGAAACAACAGTATTTGTATGTGATAAACCTTCCATGAACAAAGTAAGACACTTAATTGTATTCACACTGATACATATGCAAAACTGTACATATGAAAAAAAAAACAAAACTGGCTAGGAGCCCAGCAGGTGGCACAAATCTGTAATACCAGCACTTGGGAGGCTGAAGCAGGAGAACTGAGAGTTAAAGACCAGCCTGGACTACACAGCAAGTTCAAGGCCAGCTCACACTAAACAAACAACACACAAACTGGATAGGAAAAAAAAAAATTCAGGGGTTGTGGTAGTATACAGATTGAATGTTATTTTTCCTTCTCTATTCCATATTGCTTTTATGACTGACAAAAAAAGAACTGATTTCTAAAACACAACTGCTCTTCAGCGCTTATTATATGTCACTTTTCTTTTCAAACAATTTTCTCATGGTCTTGAGCAGCCATTTAAAAACTAGCCAAAACAGCTGAAGTACCAATCTCTTGTGTACACTTCTTGAAGCGACAAACACCCTTGACCCTGTGACAGTCACTCAGAAAAAACACGGACACCATGAGACCCGGCCCAGGGTCTGGGTCACTAGGGTGGACAAGCCCAGCCAGCAGCTTGGTGTTCTCTACCACGCTCAGAGGATGGATTACAGAAGTGCAGTTTTCAACCAGCTGTCAATATGACAATTTTCACAAGTACTAATTCTGCTTTTTAAAAAAAGAAAATGAAAAGCTGCCACCCACATTGATAACATCAGCTGCCTCAAAACCTGTAAAGACATTTTAAATTCTTCAAGATTCAAAGGAAATGATCACAGTCAGTATCTGAACTAACCCAAAACTAAAATAGTAAGTGCTATTCTTCTCTCTCAAAATACCCAAAGTCTGAAGCAATTGAGGGATATGTGATCAAACCTGCCATTTAAAAACATAAAAGGAAAACTGTTAAGAGAATGGAGGTGACCAATGAGGATTTCCGTGCAGAGGGGTACACTGTTGCACAGAGATTTCCATTAAAAACAAACGACATTCTTACATGCAAGGAACACGGTGACTCACCATCTCGGCTGCCAGTCACAATTTCAGGGGCTCCTTCCCCGATTCCTAGTCCTCCGATACCGTCTATAGTATTTATAATTTCTTTATGGCCCTTTACAGAATATACTGGCACCTCTGGAGCTTCCAAATTCCTAAACAGAAAACAGAGCTTCTGATTTATACCACATATACTAACTCCTTTATTTATTTATTTTAAATACTGTTGTGTTTTTTTTTTTTTTTTCTGGAGCAGGGGATTGAACTCAGGGCCTTGTGGTTGTAAGGCGGGCACTCTAACCACTGAGCTAAATCCCCAGCCTACCAAATGCTTTAATACATTACTAAAAGTTAAGAATGTACCCCACACATTTTTGTTTTTGCTTAAAAATAAGGATTTTGTTATGAAGGTAATTTACACATTTACTTCTAAATTTTTTCTCTGCTTCAGGTTCTTTCAAGCCCTCAATGAAAACTATAATTATTCAGCCTGAAATTTGAACTCTTTAGTGTTCTTAGTGTTTCGACGATGATCTATGTGGGTTTTCTACATACGATTTACTAGGTGTGCTTGTTAATAAATCAGATTTGTGGGTTCTCCCCCAGGCAATACAAATTAGGATCCTGGGGATGGGCTTCCAATCCACGGACGAGTTGGTACACTGCAATTTGACAGAAACCACTGCTTTAAATCTAGAGTAAATGCAATGTGATTTAGAATAACTCCAAACCTGGCCTTGGTAGTTTCATCTTGAGACATTTTTGGAGACTAAAATATGTGTCTTGTCTACTTTATATACATTTCTCACTCTGTAATTTATCACTTTGCCAGTGAGTGTCATACTGATTTTCATCTAGTGACATCTTAAAATGTCTCCTCATGCCAGTCACAATAAATATTATAGCCAGCCTGGCTAAAATTCATCTAATTCAAAGTTAATTCAAAAGGCATTCAGCAAAGTACCAATTAACACATGAGCATGAGTGATGAATAGCTGGATGAGGTTATACTCACAGCCCTTTATTATGTCTTCCATATCCTTCCTTTTTTTGTTCTTCACTTGCAGATTCTATCCACATTTCTCAGAGTAAGTTAGTTTTCAAAAACTTACACTTTTCTAAAAGGAATGTAAGTTATTTATGAAATGTAATCTCAATTTATTGGAACAAGATTTATTAATAAAATATCATTAATTGAAAATTTGATTAAGCCAGGTACAGACCTGTAATCTTAGCATGGAGGGAGGCTGAGACAGAAGGATGGCAAGTTAAGAGTCCCACCTGAGCAACTTAGCTAGACTGTTTCAAAAACAACACATTAATTAATTAATTAATTAATTAATTAAAATGCTGGGGATGTCACTCCATGGCAAAGTACACCTGGGTTCAATCCCTAGTACTGGAAAAAAAAATTGAGCTAGTTCACTTTAGTTTAGAGATATTTATTTTTGTGCCAGCATTATGAAATAATCATAAGACTAAACAGAATTGTGATTCCATTTAAAAGAACCATTTTACTATTTTATAGAATTAAAAATATGACCTGTTTTAAATTTGAAATTGTATGACTTATCAATAAAATTAAGTTGGTAATATTTGTACCATACTAGAGAACTCTTCAGAAGACAGCCAACAGTGACATTTGTTGCATATTCTTGTTTAAATATATTCATTAAAAAATAGGTTGTCTTCTCTTCCAATTTCTCTGAAAGTATATGACATAGCATGTAAGAAATGATGAATAAATGCTAATTTTTTAACTACTAAACAAGCAAATTTTTTAACTAGCTTCAGTCTACTTAATGATTCTATGACAGATGAATATGACGAAGTCATTATAAAGCAGCACATTCCAAGTGAAACTCTAGGAAGGTCACATAAGAACCTAAGGCATAGGAAATAGTTACTAGAACATTATTATATACTTTAAATAATTAAATAATAGATTTTTTTGAAAAATAAAGAGGAATTTCAATTCATTCAACTCTAAATATGAAGAAATAACTCAAGGTAGGATATAAAAATTAAAAGCAGTTGGTACAATTGTGATTTTGCTCAAACAGGTTTACCTCGATTTATTCAACTGGTATATTCCTAAAAAGTTGTGCTTAGATATTAAAGCATTAAAAAAGCAAATTTTAAATGATGTGAGAGTTGTACAGTAAAAACATTAGAACAAAAACCCAGTGTATCAAGTAGAGAATTTAGCTGAGTGGTAGAGTGCATGCTTAGCAAGTTCAAGGCCCTGAGTTCAATCACCAGCACCCAAAAAAAAAAAAAGAAAGAAAGAAAGAAAGAAAACAAAAAATCCCAGTGTATAATTCTGTAATGCCAAATCTCTTGCTGAAATGTACATGTCCACGATCAATATATAACTTTTCAATGTTATACATGTGCATTCTTAGCAGTAGAGGGGAACAGAGTTTTATTTATAGACACCCAGCATTAAATGCTAGCACAAAACAGCATGTAAGGAAATAAGTACTGACAATATTATTCAAACTATCTGAAGGAAAAAAGATATTTTTAAGTGGATTTTGAATATGAACTCTAGAAATATACCTAAAAAGATAAATCTCATATTTTTATAGGTTAAACTGAACAAGAAAAGAAACATTTCAAAATGAGAATGCCCTCCTTCAGAAGAAGAGTATGTAAAACTACCAGAGAAAAGTACACATCTCATCTGTCTGAACGCCACTTAAATAATCTTACCATATATGCAGGTTTCCACCGAAATCGCCAGTGGCTAAATATCTCTGCTGTAAAGATGCTGCGCCAAATGTTCCACACTTAATGGGTTTGGCCTTTTCAATCTTGAGGAAGAGAGGGAGAGAGGCGACATTATTTATGTAAGCAGTTATTTATAATCCACAATATTTACGGCTCTACTATAAAGTTCAAAACACAACATAAAAGGCATTTAAAAATTTTCTGGTTTAAAAAATTATCATCCTCTTCCTTTAGTCACTATCATTTAAAAGTGCATAGTTGTCAAAAGAAAAAGTTTTAATTTACTTTTCTTCTTATCTTACTAATGACATTCAAATGCTAACAACTCTATCATCTCCGTTGGTTTGCAGATATGAAAGTTGGGCATTTTATGAAATATTCTTTAAGATACTCAGTAGAAATGAGAACATAATGAAGATATTATTTTTCCAGAGGGCCACAGGGAAAAAAAATGTTTATGTGTCTCATAGTTTCCACTGCAAAGCCCTATAAACCAAAGATGTTTATGTCCCACTTGGTCTGGGACCTTTTCAATGCCTAGAGATTTGTACACCTGTGTGTATATAACACCACTATTAGTAGGAAAAGCCAATATTTTTAAATTTCTTTCATTTCAAAGGCTACTGCTCTAAGTGCTGTATATAATCACATGAGTAAACCAACCACATACCAATCCACTGTTGAAGGTAGAGGCCTTATGGAAATCAGGTGAAGATCGTATTACCAACAGGCCCTTGGAAATTACCTAATAATATCCTCCTGTTATAGAAGATTGACGCCTAGAGCTGTACAGATTTGCCCAACTCATGCAACATTTAACATTTAATGGGTTCCTACTATAGCTGAACACCCCTGCTCCAAAAAAATCCAAAACCCAAAGTGTTCCAAACCTCCTACTTTTTGACAACAGATACGATGGAAAATGGAAAAGTCCAACTTACCTCACATCCTGTATTGGGTCACAGTCAAATCGGAGGCATATGAAAATACTGTATATGGTGTACGTGTATAAGGTGTAAATGAAACGTACATGAATTTTGTGTTTGGACTGGGGCCTGTCCCTAAGATATCTTGTTATGTATATTCAAATATTCTAAAACCCAAAATGGAAATGGAAAACTTTTGGTCCTAAGCATTTCAAATAAAGGCTATGCAACCTGTATATCCAACTCATTAAACAAGGGCAGAGGACACAAGATGCATGAGATTGGCTATACTCTCAGATGTTCCCATCTGACTCCTCTACATATGCACATTTATTACACTACTCCCACACCTCCCTGGGTATTCCATTAAAGTCCTTTACCTCCTACTCTTGCCAATTTCTTACTGCCTCCTCCAGCCCCCAGGTCCCTTTGCCCCAGTCACTGAGTCCCTCCTATAGCCTAACTACTTTTCATGGTACCTAAACTCCTGGAAACTCTGGGATCTGGAATTAGAAGAGGTCACTACTGATGCCTACTCCCCATCACACTCTCGCCCTGTGTTTGCAACACTTCCCACGTACTGTCAGCTTCAACAAATCAAAGATATTCATTCTTTTTCTGGTCTTTTATAATCTTTCCATGTTTAAATTCTTAATACATATGCCCCATGAAAATCCAGACGAAATAACAGTAGGGGAAAAATGTGTCCCTTTTATACTTTCCAGAAGCAATCCCCATCCTTCCAGATGTTTCCCTACACATTTTAGTTTATTTCAATGTGGAGAAAAAGAAATGGCAAGCTGGGTGTGGTGGCACACACCTATAATCCCAGCATTTGGGAGGCTGAGGCAGGAAGAACACCCTGAGTTCCAGGCCAGCCTGGGATACACAGTGAGTTCAAGGATAGCCTGGACTACATAGCAAGACCCAGTTTAAAATAAAAAAAAAAAAAAAAAGAAAAGAAAGAAACAGAATTGGCTGCTTCTCCAGTAGTCCCGTACTTCAGTGCTCAAAACACAGTACTAATGCAATGTGCAGTCTTTGATACCTACATGTATCTGAAAATTGTTACCTTCAAAGGAAGAAAACCAAACTGAGAACCAGTTACTCTGTTACATAATAGGCCCTACACTAGACATTTTCACCTTTGTCATTATATGGTTTCTAAAAGTAAGGAAAGAAATAAAATGTGTCTACATTTACTGGTATAGACTCACAGGAGCGGCAGGCTCCAAGGCCGAAGGTGTAGGAACGTCCAGAGCTGTGGTGGACCTAATATGGTCAACTTGTGCCAGAACGCCCAGCCGGACTGAGTTGGTGTGATGCTGGGCATACGAGATCCACCTGAGAGTTGTTGCTGATGCAACATATAAGACAGAGTGGGAGCCGTAGCATTGGCGGGCTGTTTCCCAGGAGAAGCTCTGCCGCGGCTGGTTCTTCCGGAGGGGGCTCAGCTGTTCTCGTCGAGGCAGGAGCTCGGGGCCTTGCTGTCGTTGAGGATGGCTGCTGTTGCTTCGGAGGAGCTCTGGTTGTCATCTCTGCTGCGAGCATCGTATCCTGGCTCCAGCCATCATGTGCAGACACGGACGTACATAGGACAGTGCTGTGGGCTCCCAGCCCTCAGTGGGATCTTTTGGGTCTCCAGTGCCTAGATGGACATTTGGCACCTTCTGCATTTGGCTTCTGGGTGAATACTGTAAATGTCCCCTATTAAATCTGCTCTCGTAAAACCATTGGCTCTGAAAATCCGACTAACACAAGAGCCCTTGGAATCCGGCCTTGCCTGGCTGGGACTCTCGTTTCCTGCCCCTCCTCTTCTCTCAACTACATTGCAGACACACCAGTCAGTTTTCTTCTTGTGCTTCAGACACACCAAAGTCATTTCCATCTAGGGGCATTTGCTGTTCCCATTGCTTGGACAGCTCTTCCCTCAGCCCATCACGCCTCTCGCCTCCTCATTCAGATTGCAGTTCAAATGCCACCTCCTCAGCCACCTTCCACGCCCTCCAATCTGAAGTGGAAACCCCAAGTAACCCCAGTATCTCTCACTCTACAGAATCTCCTTTATTATAATTATCAACAAAATTATTTTATTCACTCAATTATCTATCTCCTCTTTTTCTAGAATGTGAGCAGCATGAGAACAGAGCCTTGTCTCACTTGTATTACACCTCTCGGGGCTCAACACTCACTGAATGAAGGTGTGAGTATCTATTGACCCTTAGCCCCCGCGCTCGGGAACTTCCTCGTTCTCTTTTCTCCCACAGGTTCTCATGTGCATGGCTCTGACGCGGTTTCCGGTATCATTTCCATGCAATCATGAAAGCAACTTCCATGCAGCAAACACATGCATATCAGATACTCTTCTAGATCTACTTCCCAGAGGGGACCAAGCTTCTCTTAACAACATTTACAACTCTGCAAACCTAAGTGTTGGGAACATTGCTTTCAAGATGAGGAAACAGGTTCAGCAGAGTGAGTGACCGCCACAGGTCCCAAGAACCAGGGAGACGCCAAGCTCTTTCTACTGAAGGAGGCTGCCTGCAGGCTTGTGTGTGAATCTGTCACATGAACACTTTATTATGTAGCCCTCGTTCTGTAAAACTGGGAGTCATCAGTTTCAAGCACCAAAGAAACGTTCAATATTGAAGTGGCCTGGTGAGCTGAACAGTGCAGGCATGAATTAAACACACTTTCTTTCGAATTTCTGTCTTTCGGTTTTAACCCTCATTCAGACCTTTACAAGACAAATATATGGTATTATGCTTCCTTCATGTTCATTTCTGTTATGAAAAAAATCCTGATTTTTTTTTTATAGACACCAATGATCTGTTGTGCAAAAATCAAACTCAAAATATATAAGTAAGTTAAAAATAAGTTCGACACATTAACAGCTTGTCATCTGCGTGCAGCGAGGACTGCACTTTGTTCAGAAGGGCAGAGCCTTTGTGGCAAATAAGACTTGTGAAAGCAGGCGTGTGAGGGTGTGTGCAGGCATGTGCAGGCATGTGCAGGCATGTGCAGGCATGTTTTCTCTTTCCTCAGACATGTACAGAAATCATAATAGCAACACAATCAAGAGAAACTGATTTTTGTAGTTCACAAGAGTTACCTCTCTGTTAAATATTTTACCTACAGAAAAGATGTATAGATTTTGGCAGAATATTAAAATGTTTTTTGCTAGAAACTAGTTAAGAAAACTTGAAGATTTGGTGAAAATTATCCCAGAGAAGTTAAGTATATATTAATAATTTTTACTATATGTTACTAAAAGTGACCACCCAGGATGGTGCACTACACCTAGTTCTGGTAGTCTTTGCTACAATCATACGCTAACGCGATTAAAGAAGCCCATGACAGGTAATTCCTGCAACAGCTATTTTTGTTCTGTCTGTGGGTGGGTCTAGTACAGCTTGTCAGTTTTTCCTCCTCCACATCCTGGCACTACTTAATTAACATTAAAGGTTTAGTCAACCACATGCTAACAAGCAGTGAATTCAGCAGCACAGGGGCTAAAAAGGCAGAATTTTATTAACTTAGCACTAATTTTACAGTATAAATATCCACAACCATGACTCCATTTTTCAGGGCCATCCCTGTCCATATAATATCTTTCTGCCAATTAGAAAAAAGCTGCCTTTTATAAGCTGATGAAGTCTCATACGTGCAAGTTTTGATGAAAGAAAAAGAGGACACAGCTGGACACCTTTGCGTGGGGCAGCAAATTACTCAACTGGATACAGAGGCCCGACTCTCCCTTCCCTGTCTACTCTTTTAGCAGTGAGATAAGGGTGGCATCAGCAAAGCCTGATTTGCTCCGTTCCCATCTTATTTTAGATGCACAGACTTTGGGGCACATGGTTTAGGTTAGTTTTATCATGATAAATCAAGTATATTTCCCAGTCTTTTAATAAATAATCCATCTGGCCCATTGCTTCTCAACCCTGGCCCTCATTAGAATCACCTGGCAGAAGTTCAAAAAATACTGATGTCCAGGCCTTCCTCTAGTCTAGACGCAGCAGAGCACCACTGCCTCAGAATTTCTGGGGGTGGGACCAAGACATGAATATTTTAAAACATGTACGTACGCAAAAACAACAGAACACTCCAGACAACTCAAGGGCACCATAAGGGGAGAGAATCACTGAGCCTATATTTAACCTTTTTTTTTTTTTTTTTTGGTGCTGGGATCAAACTCAGGGTCTTGTGCTTTCAAGGCAAGCACTCTAACTACTGAGCTAAATTGTCAGCCCCTGATCTGTTTTTTCTTACTGCACCACTCGAGCCATGTACAAAGTTCTTAAATGTGTTTTTCCATTTGTTTTACCCTTCTTTTTAACAGCAGCCTTTTTAAGAAAAGGAATTCATTTTTCAAAATACTCTTGGTTCTTTTTTAACACAGTGCTTTGAAATAGGTTCTCAGGAATTTATGACAAAAAAAAGAAATGGGTGAAAATATAAATTGATTATTCGCAGGATTGAGATAATGGGTGATGCTTTCTTCTTTTTCCAATCTATGTATCTTCTAAGAGTTCTGCAATGACTACGTATTTTTCTAAAAAATGTTTATTTACATTTCCCAGAATTCTCCAGAAACTCTAAAAAAGACAAGACTATTTCACTCAATAGAGTAAGTGTATTGCTGAAATCTGTACAAATCATAATTCTTATTTAAAAAGTCTCAAGTCTTTAGATGATTCCCGGTTGAGTTCCAATTGGCATTTATTACCAATACTTTACCTTTTCACTAAGCTAGCATTTAAATTTCTTGTTACATCCTAATTGTAGAATATATTCACTCATTCTTTTAGTGAGTACTGTAATTTATTGAGTGGCTCTGCCTTACAAACCACAATGAAAAAAGACATTGTCTTACTCTCCAGGAGCTTACCATCCAGTTAGAAATATAAATTCTGTTCCATTTGTCTCTATCACCAATAAGTACTACAGGAACACAACAAAAAGAAAAGTACTTTATGTGGGGATCAGGAAGGGCATCATACATCAAAAAATCTGGAACAGCAACTGGGAGCTAAGTAACGAAGAATATAAGGGAAGGTGGAAAAGAACAGCATTTAGAAACTGCTTGGCTAGGGAGAGCCAAGTGAATAAGAAAAAGGCTCTCAGAGGAGTTTAAAATGGGAGGGTGCTTCACTTAAAGCTGCTTATCCAACGTATTCATCTTTTCCCTACCAGTTTAATTCCCATCTCCTCCAAGCCAATTCTCTCCACAGCTGTGTAGGGGATGTGTGTGTGTGTGTGTGTGTGTGTGTGTGTGTTACTGGAGTTGAACCCAGAGCTTTTGCACTAAGCTACATTTTTTTAAAAAAATCTTTTATTTTGAAACAAGGCTCTCGCTAAATTGCTAAATTGACCAGACTGGGCTCGGATTTATGAATCTCGCACCTCAGCCTCCTGGAGTGCTGGGATCACAAGTGTGCACCCACTTGCCTGGCATCTCCCCAGCTTTTTTTTTTTTTTTTTTTTTTTGTGGTGCCGGGGATCGAACTCAGGCCCTTGTGCTTACAAGGCAAGCACTCTAATCACTGAGCTAAATCCCCAGCCCCTCCCCAGCTTTTGATTGCCAGATTTCTCCATCTCCCCTGCACTTGTAGGCTATTACAATCCTAAATACCTGATTGTGACTGATCCTTTCCTTTAGACAACCAGCTCTAGACATTTTAAAAACTGCAAACAGCGACAGAAATGCTGGTTGTTAGCTCAGCATGGTTGTCTGCACTTGTAATATCAGCAGTATCTAGGACGTTGAGTGTAGGATCACAGAGCTCCAGGCCAGCCTGGGAAACTTGTCAAGACACTCTAATAACACTTTAAAATGCTAGTTATTATCCTTATTCTCTAATTCTTCCACTAGGAATTTTTACAAAGTTTGGAAATTTGGTCTTACCACACCCTGCTAAAAGTCTTTCAACGATCTGCTATTTCACTTTGTGAAAAGGCACAAGTCTTTTAAATGTCCTACAGATTTTGCAATGTCTGGTTCCTGCTTACTCGTCCTGTTTCTTAAGCAGATAAACTTTCTCGAATTACTGAACTTTTGCACATGCTGCTTCCTCTGGAAAATTCGTCCTCTACTCCTGTTTTGGTCTAGTTTCTACTCATCCCAAGACCGTTCTCACTCACTGAACTATGTTGTGTGAGATAACTCACCTCGACCTGTATTTATGCACCCTTCATTTGATTATTAAACTAACTGTGTCTCCCACGAGAAAATTAACACCAATCACTAAATCGACGCTGGTCGGAATAAGCGTGTTGGGTTGTCTTCTCTACATTACAGGTATCCCGGTGCCTGCTATAGCTCTGCTTCCAAGAAAAAGCATTATGTGGGCGCACTAATACTCCACAAACGACTGCAAACTAAGTGGTTCTCTAATTTAGATAAGAAATCTTAGCGTCATTTCTCAGAGATTTTGCGCTGCACTGCACTGCGGTGGCAGGAGAAAGGGGCCGGCAGGGTGCGGAGGCACTAGCCCGCTTATGAAACTGTAGGACTCGAAAGCAAGGTTTTATATCCGAAGCATTTGTCAATCTACACTCAACTTCCCTGGTGCCCTGCTGCTCGAGCTATGCTTTTGGGAGACGCCGGACGAACGCTGTGGCAAAGAGGAATGCAGACACCAGGATACACGCTCGTCCCCAGAGACAGTCCAGAGCCCAGAATGGGGTAGTCTGGACCCTGCACCCACCTCCCGAAGCAGCTTCAGGTCCCCGTGCTGGATCTCGTACAGCTGAATTACGCCTGTTCCCCGTGCGAAGTTGCCCATGGTCACAAACTTGGCGCTGCAGGGCACCCACTTACAGTCAAACACCGTGTAGTTGAGGCCCTTCTGGATATGGGCGATGATCTGAGGCTTCTCGAAAGTTGACATGGTCTATCCTATTTCACTTCCAACAACCGCCACACACTCAGACCCCGACAAAACACTAACCTAGAAACCAGACTCCAAACTTAACGACAGTTGTGCCTTTCCGCTTGCCGTACTCTGCCCCTCTGACTCCTCGGCACATTGGTTTTAGTTATCTTCCTTATGCCGGATGTGCTCCGAGGTCGTACAAGATGTTTCTCCATAGACAGCACAAATTTGACTAACGCCTTTACCCACTGATTTTTGCTCATATAAACACTAGTGATTACAAAATGCCTTGGCTGTGAGTTGCGTGGTCGGAGATCGACCCTAAAAATCAGGCATATTTTAGGATGGCCCAGATAGACACACTCAGCAATCGCACTTCAGGACCCCCCACCCCCACCCCAGCGTGGGACCTCGTAGATGGGGCGGGGGCCTGCGGTTGATTGGCGAAGGGCGGCACTTGCGCGGTGCGCCTGCGCAGTGCAGTCCTGCACGTGTTCAAGCTAGGCTCGCTTGCCGGCTCTGGAGATGGCCGCGATGGAGACGCAGAGTGCGGGGGCCGAGGAGGGGTTTACTCAGGTCACTCGCAAGGGTGGCCGGCGGGCCAAGAAACGACAGTCTGAGCAATTGTCCGAAGCACGGGAGGGCGAGGGCGCAGGCCGCATGGACACGGAGGAGGCCCGGCCGGCGAAGAGGCCCGTCTTCCCGCCCCTCTCTGGGGATGGACTCCTGGTATAGTCGGGGGCCCTGGGACAGGATCGGGGCAGGGGCCGTGGGCGGGTCAAGGTGGCCTCTGGATGACGTCGAAGCTGTGACGGGCTCTTCTGCCGCGAAGGTCTTAGAAAAATGACTTTTCTGAAGTTTAACTAGTTTTACATAGCTCTCCAGGACGTTTCTTGAGTTGTGCTTTTTAAATTGCAGAGTGGGAAAGAAGAAACGCGGAAAATTCCAGTTCCAGCTAACAGATACACGCCATTAAAAGAGAACTGGATGAAGATATTTACTCCTATTGTAGAACATTTGGGACTCCAGATACGCTTTAACTTGAAATCAAGAAATGTAGAAATCAGGGTAAGGAGAATGTCAACCATTTCCAAACATACTAGGTTTTTCTCTTCCCTTGAATGAAATCACTTGAGTAGATTTACCTTAGCGGAACTTACTCTATTGAATGGTTTTGTTCAACTTTTTGAATATGTCATAATAAATTTGAACTTCTGTGCCTTCAAAATCTGCCTTCACAAATGTTAACTGAATTCACAAATTGGTTCTGAAATCAAACCAAAATATTGGCAATGCCTGTGCATAAGGTGTATGTAAGTAACAAATGTAAGTACATTTTTCTTCCTGAAGATTCTTGTATCATTGTTAGGCCTGGTATAAACTTGTTAATGGGCTATAATCATGGGACAAAGAGGCGGTACTCTAAATAGTTGGTAAAGTTTAAAATGTTACAGGATGTGACTGACAGAACCTATCTTTCTCCCATTGCCAAGACTTAAGTGTTTCCTTATTAGAGTTCTCTTGCATTATTATTTAAGTGTCCCTTCTCCACTCCATCTTCTGTGACATCATCCCAGAGTACAATGCTTCTATCATGACATCCTGTTATCTCCAGCACTTCTAAAGGATAAAAGTTAAGTGATTGGTCCAGTCTGCCTTTCAAGTAGGAAACCCATGTCATTTTTTATGTTCACACTTTAGTGGCTTTGCTTTGACAAAGGACCTCTTCTCTCCATTCCTTTTTTCTTTCTACTTTATTCCCAGTCATCTTTCAGGATCTAGCTAAAGTTCTTTTTCTTTTTAAGTCCATTTTTAGTCATTTTTTCTAATGGCTACACTTTTATGGTGCTTAGTTGTGTTATTTGTTGCAGTCTCATCAATTTGGATTCTACTGATACTTATTGATGCTGCCATATACAGACATGTAGTGGTATTCTGCCATTAACCACATCATTTGGTCTTCAGGAGAGCCCTATGTAGATAATATATTCCCGTCTTACACATGTGAGAAAATGGGGGGGACTGTCAAAGAAAAGGAGTATCTTGGCCAAACTCAGGCTGGTCATATGAGAAGGAACCACTCAGAATCTTCCACTTTGACCTCTTTATTTTACAGATGAGAAAATTTAAGACCCGGTGTATCCATGAGACTTGGCCAAAGTTTACATGATAGGATTGGAACTGGGATCTAATTTTAAATGTAGAAGTTCAAGGTGCTTTCCCATTGTACAATTCTGTATGGTTTTGTTTTCTTTTTTTTTTTCTCTGTATGGTTTTGAATTTGTCGAGTATGTGGTTCTCTCAACTAAATTGTGCTTCTGAGTAAGAGAGAAGAAGTAGAATAGGACTTGTGTTTGAATCTTACCTTTTTTCACTTTTTATTAATTTCCTCACATATAAATTTATAGCACTTGGCATTCAAGGTTATCTTGAAGATGACAGCTAAAACATGTAAAGCATTTATTGTATTTACAGTGGTAGGCATTTTATGCATGTCAACTATTTTTGTAGTTATCAAAGAAATTGAGATCAGAATCTCCATTTGATTTTCCCTTCAGCACTAGCTATGCAGGTAGTTAGAACCTGACATGTTGATTTGGGAAACATCAGCAGATAAATGATCATTGAAGCCAGAAGATTAGGTCAGGGTTCCAAGAAATACTGCCTTGAGGAAGAAGAGAAGAGGACCAGCTTTGACACTTGAAGGGACAGACAGAATGGAGGAGAGGTCCTTTAGAGTGTGGGTCACTGAGCTGCGCCAGGAGTCTGAAGGGTCACATAGTGTATTCAGTCATTTGACAGTTTTTGCCTGGAATTGCCCAGCCTACCTGGGAAGGTTTTTGTTTTGCAAATTAGAGACAATGTTGGTCCCACTAAAACTGGGTTATCCAGACTGTATAACAAAAGGGTGATGGTGAAAGAAATTAAAATAATAAAAAATGTTATTTCTAATATTCAATTAGAATATTTTCATTTTCATCCTCTGTAATTTTGTACCTGTTTTTGGTTTGTTTTTGTTTTCAGACCTGTAAAGAAACCAAGGATGTTAGTGCTCTAACAAAAGCAGCTGATTTTGTAAAGGCTTTTATTCTTGGATTTCAGGTAGAGGTGAGTGATTTCGTGACATCTATAATGGGGACTCCAAAAGTAAAGGGTTTTTTTTGTTTGTGTGTATGTGATACTGGGGATTGCACCGAAGACCTTCACACTGAGCTATATCCCCAGCCATTTTTTATTTTGAGACAGGGTCTTAACAAGTTGCAACAGCTGGGCTTGAGTTTGCAGTCTTCCTGACTCAGCCTCCCAAAGTGCTGGGATTACAGGCCTGTGCCATTACACTCAGCTAGAAAAATATTTAGTGTGCACAATTCACCGAATAAATCATGTTTTTAAATGTGAATGTTCTAGCACTAGAGTTTGTGAGTTTTAGTCCCCCATTGCTTCTCATGTCACTCATTCTCACATACTATTACCTTGCGATGAGAGGGCCTTCGTGGTGTTTATTTTTATATTCTAGGATGCACTTGCCCTCGTCAGGTTGGATGACCTCTTTCTCGAGTCTTTTGAAATTACAGATGGTGAGTTTGTGGTGGTCTTCTATAAAGAACTGCTCTTTTCTGTTGCTAATTTTGCATTGTGTTTTGATTCTTAGTTATTTAGTAGCATCAATCGAGCTGTGTTATTAGCCTTTTTAAAAAAAAAGTTCATTTAATTAATAAACTTTATGTGGAAGGGGCAGTGCAGTGGAGCAGCTTACCACCTGAGGTCTGCTTTTCTTCTTTAGTTAAGCCTCTTAAGGGAGACCACCTGTCAAGGGCAATAGGAAGGATTGCTGGCAAAGGAGGAAAAACCAAATTCACCATAGAGAATGTGACACGGACACGGATAGTTTTGGCTGATGTGTAAGTTTTTGATCTTGTGAAAATTATTCTTGCAATTTATATTTTACCTTCTATTAGTTGAAAAAAGACCTAATAGTAATGTTTTATATGTAATGTTGCCACTAAATCTTTGTCAGTGCATGTTTCTGGATGTATAGTCAGTCGTCTACTTTGAAAGGAGATTAAGTTAGTTGAGAAAATTTCAGTAATTACAGCTTTTGTTTAGCAATAAAGGAAACTAATCAGTGTTAAAATTACAGATGAAGATTCCAGTGGGGAACATATTAAATTATTAGGGGAGAGCAAGTAGTAGGTGCTTCAAATGACATTGTGAGGCTTCCCTGTTGTAAAGTACTCTGTATGTTTTCTATAGATCATGTATATATGTATATTTAATATAGATGTGGGTACATATAAGTACATATATTCTCAAAGCCACCGATAAAAGGAAGATGAATACTACACATTGGTTAAAAAAAAATCAAGCAGTTTTATGTGAGCACAAGTAAGCTCATCTGGGCTTATAGCAAGAGTCAGGGTGGCACAGGTGAAGCTGGGATTAGCCTGTCTCAGATGGAAGCAGCTCTGTTGCCAGGTTGAGGATCTTCCTAATACTAGACTCAGAGTTTAGGTAATGCTGGGAAGTTGGCAAATGAAGCAGATGATCGATGGGGAGAAGGGTCTGCCTGCAATTGAATACAGAAATAACTCATTTAGTAGTATCTTTCTTTTGCTCATATTTTTGGTTTTGTATAGGTTGAGCCTAGAGTCTGAAATATGAGCTGTGGAGCTTTTTTGTACTAGAAATTTAAAAAATGTGGCTATGTATACCATATCTTAAACATTTAATATAACCCTGAAAGTTTTTGTTAATGTAGAAATCCAAAGCTATAACTGATATACTAATGAATTCATGGCTACTATATCATTATAATTTCTAGTTTTATTAATGCTAACTTAAAATTTACTAAACTTTCTTAACAGTTTCTTAGGGCCTAACATACAGTAAAACTCCCCAGTTTTAAGTGTCTAGTTCAGTGAACTGGCAAGTGTGTCACAGTCCTGCAGCCCCAGCACACCTCCATTGTCCCACATCCTGAACATCCCAAGTGGCCCTGTGCAGGCCCCGCCCCCACTCTGTTCCCAGGCCATCGTTGCCCTGTTGTCTGTCATGATGGATTGCCTTCACAAGAAACTCATAGAAATGGAAACAACAGGCTTTGGTATATAGCTTCTTTTAATTAGCATGTTGTTTTAAGTTTCTCCATTTTGTTGTATCTTTCAGTAGTTCCTTTGTATTGTCAAGTATTATTCCATTGCATGGGTATATTGTATTCACAGTTGATAGATGTTTGGGTTATTTCATTTGGGGACCATTTATGAATGATGTTGCTGTGGAATTTTAATATCTTTTGTATTTTTCCTTATGAACTGAATTTTTTTTTTTTGGTGCTGGGAATTAAACTCAGGGCCTTGTGCTTGCAAGGCAAGCACTCTAACCACCAAGCTAAATCCCCAGCCCCTTACAAACTGAATCATAAACTATTTGAAATTAAAGTGACATACTGTCTTGCAATTTTTACTATAAATATGCCAATTGGAAATCTACTCATTTAATAATTTTATATTAGTTATGAAATATCCATAAGATGGACTACTATGCACTTGTAAGTGGTATTTTTGAAGAGTTACTAATAACAGCAGTAAAATGTAAGCAATATATAAACATAAAAAATATTTTGTTCTAGATAAACAGTACTTCATGGGAAATAATGTTGCCTCTGTGCCTCGAGACTTGAATTCCTAATTACTCCCCATTACTTTGGTTCTTTTTGTAGCAAAACTACTTACACTTTATTCTTGTTTCTGGTAATTTCCATGCTGCATTTTAAATAATCTTCTTATCAAAGGGGGACATACATGTAGTTTGAAAAGCCAGAGATACCTGCTATCTACCTCATTTCCCCCTCCTCAGGAATGCTAGTTTCAACTCTCTCAGACGATTTGTAGAATTACTTATCTTCATCTGTGTGCAGTGGTATAGTACTGCTGTAATTGGCTTCTACTCAGGCTGAGGCAGGAGGATCATGAGTTCAAGGCTCGCCTGAGCAACACTGGAAGAGTCTGTCCAGAAAAACACATCTCCATATTTCAGAATATCTTTATATATAGCTTCTTGGTTTATTTTTTCAGATTTACTCTTGCCTTTCCACCACAGAAGGTATTTTGCTTTCTTCACCTCGTTTTCTAGCCACACTGTACACACAGCTGTTTTAGCACGTCAGCCCATGCCACCCATGTAGCCGCTGCGTGGCTCCATTAAACCAGTGCCTGGTGTTACCTTAAAACAAACACTCAGTGGGCAGTATATTTGTAGATGAACCAGATGCTGTCTCTTCTTTGCAGCTTTGCTTTCACTCAAGGAGGTAACTCTTACTTGCTGTTGTGCTTTCTTAACTATCAGTGTGCTAATTCTGTAAAGAGCCGTGCATCCCCACACCTCCTCTTGGTGTATCTGGATGCATCCAGTGTTTTAGGAATCTCTTCTGGAGTCGTCTGTTCCCAAAGCACCTTTCCCTCTGGCCATTATGCCGGCTTCTCCTCTCTCCTTTGCCTCTTAGCTGTTAGAAAACCTGGATTTTGACATCTCTTTCCTGGAGTTCTGCCTCTGCATATTCCCATGACTGAGGTAGGTGTCAGTTTACTTGGGAATGTGAAGTCATTTCCACCTCATCCATCTGCTTTCCCACCTTCACAGAGTTTATTGCTGTCATCACCCTCTTCTTTCTTTTGGGTTTATGTTTTAGCTATCATTTCAGTAACACTTGGGGAAGGAGCACATGTAAATTTTGTGTGTTAACCCATCTGCAGGTGTAAAAACTGGCCTCCATTTGAAAGGTGTGTTTTAGGTAGAGCAAGAAGGTGAAGGGTTTACAGAAGTTGAAGAAACAGAGGATTTAGCGCCTAGCTTTTGTAGAGGGCACGGTGGAAACACTTTAGAAAATGAACTCAAAAAGCCAGAATTCCGAATTACCAGTCTTATTTGAGTCATTGAGTAGGGAATGCCCTTTAAGAGTCTGATGATTCTCAGCATGTTCAATTCAGATGACATTTACAAAGCTTTGGCGTTGAAATGAAAATATGTAGTAATTTAACTATAATATACTGGTGTTTCTGAGTGTTCATTGACCAGCTCTGCATTGTGTAATCTTGGACAGGTTTCTTGGTTTTTTGTTTTTCTCCAGTGGTGCTGCAGCTCAAACCCAGAGCCTCACACATGCTACCAAAAGTGTTCTACCACTGAGCCGCATCCCCAGCCCCGCATTGCTTGATGTAAACTTCTTTCTTGATCTGTACTATGGAAGTACATCCACCCAATAAAGTTTATGTGAAGATTAAATGAAAACATGTATATGAATTCCTAACATAAAAGCACTCACTGGATGGTAGCTCCTATTAACCAAGCATCTCAAAAAAATTCTTTTGTCTTTTCTAATAATTTTTTTTATTGGAATACAATTTTCATATCAAATTCACTCTTTTCAAAAGTGATTTTAGTTACACAGCCATCACTCCACCTTCATTTAGGAGTTTAGGTCTGTCATGATTTTCCAGAGTTTTCAAATTATAGGATTTAGGTAAAGAAATATTTTTGTAGCTAACTTAGAAATTTGTTTCACTTTATCTCTTTCAGGAAAGTTCATATCCTTGGCTCTTTCCAAAACATCAAAATGGCAAGAACTGCCATTTGCAACCTCATCCTGGGTAACAGCAATTTCTTTGTTTTGTCTGGAAAGAATAGGGAATTTAAAAACTCAGATATTTACAAGTCACCTTCAGGGTAATGTTAACAATATGATGTAGAAGCCCTCGGGGGTTGGTGACTTTGGGTCTAGAGAAAAATGTAGGAATATTTTGTTTAGATTCCATTTGTTAGCTACAGAAGAGAAGGGTTTATTAGAAAATATTGCTGAAATCTCTGCTGCTTTCCCATGAGGAAGTGCACAGAAATAGCAGGGAACATCCCATTTTAGGTTCAACAGAAAGGAAGCTGCTCAACAGCTTCAGTTTAATCAGTCCCACTTAATCCGAGTTATGCCATCATAGCAGCTTGCTTAGAAAACCTTGGGAGTCTCTTCTGGTGCCCAGGGCTGGCTGGTTGGCTTCTTTTTAAATATTTTGATAGTACTTTTGGCTCTTAGAAAAAATTTAGAAAATATATAACTTTCTGTAAGGTTCTTTTGATGATTTACTATAATATAGCTTTAATAAGCTAGGTAGGTGGCACAAACTTGTCAGCCCACCTGCTTTGCAGGTGGGGACAAGAGGATCTGAAATTCAGGGCCAGTGTGAGCGACTCAGCAAGACCTTGTCTCAAAAAAAAAAATTAAAAGGGCTAGGTTTGTAGCTCGGTAGTAGAGTATTCCTGAGTTCAATCCCTAGTAGTAGTTTTAAAAATTTAATTAAAAAACTATCCTTGTTCTTTGTGTGATGGTTGGGCTTGAACCCAGCGTCTCACACATGTTATACGAGCTGTCTGTCACTGAGCTACACCCCTCAGCTCTTTTTTTTATTTTAAGACAAGCGTCTCACCAAGTTGCTGAGTTGCCCGGGCTGGGCTGGAGCTGGCAGTCCTCCCTCAGCTTCCCAGAGTGCTGGAATTGCAGCCGTTTACCACCACACCCAGCTCTGTCCTTGTTCGTATTAGGACTGGAGACCCTGTACCATGTAGTTTCTGTATATGTTAAGTATATTTGTGTGTGTGTGTGTGTGTGTGTGTGTGTGTGTGTGTGTGTGTGTATAATATATATAAAAAGTATATATATAGCTAATTTTTTTTTTCTTTACAGGAAATCCTCCATCAAAAGTTTATGGGAATATTAGAGCTGTGGCTAGCAGATCAGCAGATCGGTTCTGATTTCAAACTAGAGACTTTATCTCTGGACCCTAAAGAAAAAGACCTCCTACTCTGCAGGTGGTCACACAAAACCATGTGAAGAATGTCTCCCTCTAGCCTGGATCCTTCCTTCCATTCTCGGCCAGCAGCATAAAACAGAAGGGAGAGGTTTAATAGTAATCATACTCAGCAACTTTTAGGGCAACTTAAGGATCAAAATACAAAGTATAATGTATCATACTTTTAATTTTGTCACATGTAGCAGATTTGCAATTTAGAATCCTGTCATTTAGAGGATACTTATTGCATAAAAGTTCTATATAAATTTTGGGTGTATTTATAAATTTATATACATTTCTTCTCTGTAAATTGTAATTAAACGAATCATCTCAAAACTTGTCAATCATGACACTTCCTTAATAGTGGACGTTGTGTGAATATTTTATAGTCAGGTCATAATCAGTTTTTTGGCTCTACTATAAGCCAGTAAGTGCTAATCTTTATACCCAGTTTGCGGTTTGTAAAGTTAAAAGCCTTGCATCACAAAATTGACATGAGGACAAGTTTTATTTTTCAAATATGATACTTAGGTAATCAGTACCAGTGTTAAGCATATTTCTTTTAAGTAGTAAAGGCGCATTGGTGAAATAATGTTTTCCTTTCAGGGAAACCTACTATGTCCTGCAAAAGCAGTAGATTCTTTAAAGTCTGTTTGAATATGATTTGAAAATTTTACTTTTTTTTTTTTTTTTTTTTTTTTTTTTGTGGTGCCGGGGATCGAACTCAGGCCCTTGTGCTTGCAAGGCAAGCACTCTAATCACTGAGCTAAATCCCCAGCCCCATAACATGATCTGGTGATCTTTTTTTTTTTTTTTTGGTGCTGGGGATCGAACTCATTTTTTTAAATGGAAGGAATCTACTCCATTAAACGTGATTTTGATACTATATCATGTTACACATCACAGAAACCTTTGACCAAAACTTTTAATAATGAGATTATCAGAGAGTTACTGTAAGAACTACAACATCTGTTTCAGTTATGAGGTATGAAAATGGGGAATGTTTAAAAATTTTAAAAAGTTTATTACAGTAAGAGACGTTGCCCTTAATCCACATCAAAGCACCCACTTCTCACGTTGAATACGCTTATCCCATCATTCTTGCCACTTTCTGAGGTGGGCGTAGAAATCTTTTGTGAGTCTCAAGTGTGTTCTTGTGGCTGCCTTGATGTTTGAATTGATTCCAAACATTTATGGCAATTTCTGTCAAAAACATGACACTGTGTCCTCATCCACCCTATTCACCAGACTTGGCAGTGTGTGACTTCTGGCTTTTGCCCCAAATCAGAGTGATCATAAAAGGTAAATATTTTTTAATATACTGGGAGTTTGAAAGGGAGACAAAATGTCAGACCTTGACTAATTCTCAGAATAGTAATGAATGAACAAAGAAGAGAGTTAATAAATTAGCCTATTTAATACTAGTACCTGTTCTGTTAGTGTAGTGCCAGATCAAGTCACTTCTTTAAAGCCTAAGACCGAGACATTAATCCTTCAACCCTTAAATAAGCTTAGCCACGTTTCTGTGACAGTTTTCCTGCTTATTGTGTCTGCGACTACCATAGGACGCTTAGGATCTCTGGGTGCTCAGTCTATCACACAACTCCGACAGATTACAGTTAACTTAGATGTACTGATAAATTTCCTGAGGTGATGGACCTGAGAGTATATTCTTAGGTATTCAGTGGCTAATGGAGTAGTCCAGAAAGATTTGGCTTCCAACTCTCATACTGCCTGCAACTGGGTAGGGGATAAAGTTTTGTTTGTTAAGCATGTGAGACCTAACTTTCCTGATCTTAAGAGTCTATTAGCCGTGTTAAAACTAGGATAGCACACTTAATGTTACACTCCCCATAGTATCCTGTGACAAGCTACATAATCATTGTACAACTTGAAATACTTGGATTGTGCAAACATCAAGTTACTTGGTCAAAGAAACCAGGTTATAGGAGGCTTGAGAGACTCACCCATTTGATCTAGTTAGTTGCTAGATTTAATGCCCACAGGACGTGAAAGGCTAAACTAGCAAAATTTACATATAGCTAATGAAATGACAAAATTTTGAGTATGGGAGTTTTTGAAGATGACCAAGATTTCTAAGACTTGAATTTAAATGTTATTTTCTTTGAAAGTTCTAGGAACTATACAAAAAAGTTGTAGTTCTTTATCATCTTGTCTACTCTTACCCTGTAAAAAAATGTTTTAAAATATACATAAAGCTTACCACATGTTTTTGAGCTAAGGTCTTATGATCCTCCTACCTCAGCTTCCCAGAGTGCGAATTATAGGTCAATGCCACAACGTCCTGCTTGTTTAACCACTTTTAATTGTACATACTATTCAGTAAATTCATTCATGTTGTTGTGCAATCACTACCATCCAGCTCCAGAACTTTAACTGAAACTACCCATGTTTGTTTCGGCAGCACTGGGGATTGAACCCAGTGCCTTTGCACTGAGCTACCTCCCCAGGGCCCCTCCCCTTTCTTAAGTGAGACAGGGTCTTTGTGAATTGCTCGGGCTGGACTAGAATTTGCAATCCTCAGCCTCCCAAGTGCAGGAATTATAGGCATCTACTACTATACCTGGCTTCTACCCATAATTTTCACATTTAATTCTCCCATTTCTCCATTCCTCCAGCCTTTGGCAACCACCAGGTTACTGTCTGAATTTTGTTACTCCAGCTATCTTACACCAGTGGAATCATACACGTCACTTAGTGTATCTTCAGGGTTCACCCGTGTTCTAGCATGTCAAAATATTGTTCCTGTTGTGGCTAAATAACATTTTTTAATCTACTCATCTGCTGAACCCTTTGAATACTGTGAAAATTGTCTCTACTTCGAGTATACACCCAGAAACGGGTGCCGGATTATACAGTTGATGCATTTAGTATTAGTGATTTAGTATTTTGACTAAATGCCACACCGTTTAATGCTGTACCATTTTACATTCTCATTAGCAATGCTGCAAGAATTTCAGTTTCTATACATCCTGTCCAACACTTGGTATTTTTAAAAATTTAAAAAATTTGGTGATAATCCATCCTGAGTGTAAAGTGGCATCTCATGAGATTTTGATGTAATTTGCCTAACGATTAGTGCTATTGACCACTTGTGCATCTTTACCTACTCAAGTCCTTTGTCCATGTTTTAATCAGGTTTTTGTTGCTATTGTAGGTATATTCTGTGTGTCAATTTCTTAGCAGTTCTGGTTTCCAAGTATTTTCTTCCACTCCTAGGAGTTGCCATTTCAACTCTGGATAGTTTTTTCTTTCTTCATACTGGGGATTAAACCTAGGCCTTTGCACTGAGCTACATCTCCAGCTCCGTTTTATTTTTTTGAGACAGGGTCTCACTATGTAGCTAAGGCTGGCCTTGAACACATGATGATCCCTCCTGCCTCATCCTCCCCAGTGCTGGGACTACGGACATGCTCCACTACACTTGGCTTTAAATTTTTTGAGACGGGGTCTTGCTAAATTGCCCGGATTAAACTCAAATTTATAATCTTCCTGCTTCAGAGTGATGAGATTAACAGGTTTGTCCCACTACACCAGTTTCTATACTCTGGAATGTTACAGCAAGGAATAGATCTAAGGCTTAAATGCATAAACTGTATTTGTTCAGTTTTAACCTACTCCTAGGAGATCTAAGGCTTTAAATGCCTATGTTTGCTTAGGCTTAGCCTACTCTCAGGATACTCTTAAGAAGCCACAGAATCCAGTGCCTAGTTAGGTCATAAGTAGGGCACTCCTGACAGTATGGGTGTTCAGGTACCTAGGTATTAAACATACCCAGCATACCGTAACTTACCTAGGCTAGGGACATCACTTATCTGTCATGAGTATCTTGTCTACTAGTGCATTATATGAAGTAGAGGCTCTACTACTGAATTAAAAATTATAAGATATACATATCCTTTTTTAATCTTTTATGTATAGGGACAAAGTACCAAAAAGCATTTATTGTAAAATCACAATATGTATAAATAAAGGGTCACATTTAACTCATTTATTAAATATTTATTGAGCAAACAAAAGCTGGATAATATTCTGACAAATTGGAGCTATCAGTGAAAGTAAATTATGTCAGAAACAGATGCTATGGAAAAAGGAAAACAAAATGAAAAATAAAACTGAGCAGAGTAAGAAGACCCAGCTGTAAATATTTGCATTTTTAAATAGGGTAGAAGAGGACAGTTGCTTTTAAGCCAGACATACCTGAACAAAGTTGTGAAGGCGTTAGCTACTGCATACCGTGTGTAATGCAAAAGATGAGAACAAACCGCAAGCTGCAGGTGCCACTAGAAGGCTGAGAAGGCTGGAGGAAGGGCAGGTGGTAAGAGACCAGGAAGGTAACGAGTGGAGGAGTCCTAAGGGCTCTACTGACTGTACATTTGGCTATGATTTAGTTAAAAAACATAACCGAGTTTTTAAAACATACAAAAATGAAGAGAAACTATCTTATATAGCTATGGAAGTCCATCAAACACCATAGAATACATTCAAGCAAGTTTCAAATATTTTATTTTCTTATTCATACAGTATGAAGTGTTCTAAAGATCCCACAACATGACGTATCATGCAGAAGAAAAACTAAACATTCAACATAAACCATCCCTCCTCCCTACCCGCCCCTACACACCAACTAAAAAAGGGGAGAAAGAAAAAAAAAAGAAAAACCCTCATTCCCCAGTAAGGAAATAATGTTTGCACTATTTTTCTGTAACGCCAGCCAAGATATGCACAAGCAAGAGAAATAGAAAGCATTTGCTAAAATATTTGTAACAAATAATTATGTACAAAAAATTCACAAAAGACTAGTTCCCCCTTGAAGCAGAGCACATGGCAGTTGACACTGGAGCAGATCAAACCACTGGCTGGGATTGTAAGCCACGTACTGATCCAGAGGAAGAAAGTTACATGTAGTGGAGATTTTCAGTTTGAACATTAACATTTCCAAAGTTTGGCAACATTATCTTTTAAAATTATGCAAATTATGTAAACAAGAGGTACATTTTAAATCGATCTACATGCAAAACTCCATGTCATGCAAGGACACCAAGCACCGGGATTTTTCTCTCACAGACAGAGCCCATGATGTGCAGCACTCAGTTGAAGGAACAGCGATGGCAGGCAGGTGTGCTCAATTTAAGTTTCATTCACCTTGATTCAACCTGCCCTTTAACCTTTCATTGTTATAAAACCAGTTTTTATAGAAAAACTGTGTAGGGAAAGACTACTGTCATATGAAGCTAACCAAAATGTTTTTCTTCCAGCCAATAGTACCTTTGCAGAAAAGGGAAGGGATAACATCAAGTGGTGGAACATGATACACTACTTTTATATCACACAAATGTATTAAGTTAGCACTTGTTACCAATTATATGGGCAAATAAAAAAATCATGCACCCTCTATGCCTTGTGATAAAGAAATTTAAGAAGTATAAATTTGTACAAAATTTTGCTCCTCTGTGGCATATAGATTAGCAAGATTTCTCCCATTTAAATCACAAATATAGGAGGGCATTCAGATATATATACATGCATATTAAATACCACCAGTTTTTTTAGATAAGCTGCAAATCCTTTGAAACACGTAAGAAAAATTTATGGGTCAAATACTAGTTTAATGACAAATTATCTACCCATGTATAATGAAGCAAATGGATATCCTAAGTAGTTAGATGATTACTTAGGGTTTTCTTCATTAAGTAATGCACAAGAGAAATCATGATTGCCTCACACAGTTCTGGCCTTTATATATAAAATCACAACTGGTAAATTACAATTACTCAGGGACATTTAATAAATGTAATGCCTCCTGGTTACAAAGTAACAGAAAGAAGCGGCCATAGCATTGTGCAGTTACATATGAATACAAGAACTAGCTCTTGGCAGCAGCACTCAACTATACTTTCTCCTCAGCCAGAGATGAATTAAAAGCTGCTCAGCAATGAGACATAGTCCTAGGAAATATAGTCATAGGTATAAATAAAGTTACAGACTCCTTTGTTACAAAAATGTAATTAAGGTAAAGAATAGGACATCTAACAAATGCTTTGTCAATCTCTCAAAGGAGAAAGCACAGGTAAAGGAAATAGCTGGCCTAACACCCGGCTCAAATTGTACAATCTTCTATCTACATATAAAACTGTGTGAAATAAAAGTAAGGATGTTTTAGGTTCTGCTTGGCACTTTTGTACTCTATCATTTTGTTTCTGAATCAAGTATATTAAATTAAAGCCAACCTACTACATATATAGAAAGCTACATATATCTATATATAAATATTTACATATGTATATATAGATACTTTCTTGTTATAAAAGATGAAGAAAAATAAATTAAAAAGCCAACCCCTTCCCTTTCTCCACCACATTGATATGCTCTTTTCATGTTGCTGTCCTTCAGACTTTAAAGTGCTACACTGAGTTATTGAGAGAAGAAGAGTTCAATAACACTTAGTTGGCTTCATGAGGCTCATGTTGGAAAATGTGGCTTCACAGAGAAAAATACTTCCATTTAAATACACAGAGAGCATTGCTGGACGTCTTGAGCAGATCTTCAGAGATGGAGAAGAAAGCAAAAGTGTTGGGTGGTGCTCTTCAAAGAGTCACACATCTACCACCATCTTTTTGTGGATATCTAGGCCACCTACAACCTGCAACAGACAAGAACAAATAGGGTTTAACGAGACTTGAGAAACACCATTTTAGTAGTCTAGCCATCTTATCAAAACAGCAATTTAAGAATACTACTTTAGCCATTTCCAGAAGCTGGATTTTTACAGAAGAAACCTTGGGTGATTCTACTTAAAAATGTTATGGTTTCTTCCATCTAGGGTAACAGGCATTACATTTTTGTGTTCTAATCCAAGGTCTAACAGTCAGCAAACTTGCTCTGTGGAGGTCTGGCAAGTATTTTGAGCTTTGTAAGCCACTTACAGTTTCTTTTGCATTTTCTTTCTTTTTATTTTTTTAAGCAATGCTCTAAAAAATGTAAAAACGTCAGTCCATGTGGCAGGATGATTGGTCCAACTCTTTAGTTTGCTGATTCCTACTCTAGTACTTTAATATTATATGATAACCAGATATTACCACAGAAATTGTCCTCAAAATCCAAATATGGGCTTTTCTGTCAGTCTATTGTAGACGATATTAAGTTCCAAATGAATAAAATTTCTCTACACTATTTTTCCATGAAATTTTTATACATCTCAGGAAATAATGACATAGTAATCTAAAAGTATACTGAGCATTTGTGCTATTCTACGATGTTTTATTACATATAACCTACATAATAGAGTGCAAGAGTCATAAATGTCCAAGGCATGATGAGTTTCACAAAGCAAACACCAAGTAACCAGCAACTACACCATTATCAGAAGTCTTCTCTGGCCCCCTTCCAGGTACCAGCTTCCTCTCTCAACCCCGATACACACACAGACACGTGCGTGTGCACCACACAGAATAGCTACTACCCTGGCTTAGAGCACCAATAGGTTAGTTTGGTCTGTACATTGTATAAATGGAATCTTCCAGTCTGGCTTATTTCATTCAACACTCTTTGTGAAATTAAGCCATGTTCTTGTGTACAGTGGCATCTGTATTATTTTTAAATTACTTTTCTATCCTAAAAATATAGCATAAAGAGCCACTTCATTCTACCAGACCTATTATGAAATGAGTAGTTTGTTACCCTGCCCTTCTATTTCTTTTCAAAGTGGTAACTGCTTAAAATTTTCAGGTTTCAGTATTTACCTTCAGGCCTTCCTTTGAATAATACTCTATACTGCTTGTTTTCTTGATTTAAAAGCTTTAGCCATCACCTATGCACTTCCCCATCACAAAAGATAATGATTTAGCTTTCACACATACCTCCCCTTCATCTTCTACCCCATATAATACTTTCTTTCCCCTACACTTTTCCCAAGTTTATTTTTGTTTTGATTAGACAGTTGTTCAGCCATTTTACACTGTTATAACTATAAAATACTACTAACAGCTGAACAAAACTGCATACTATCACTTTTTCTTTCCTATACATTTATTTTGCTATGGTGAATAAATGACTGATAATTTTCGTTGCTAGGTGTTCAAATATCATTACGCCCACCAAACTTTTGTCCTAAATACACTGAAATAAACGTACTATGTAATCTGACTCTGCTGTCTTAAAGACACTCACTCTCAGAGCCTCACTTTTGTTTGCTCCAAAGACCTCCTCACCCCTCCTCTCTACCATCATGCTATATGTCTCTTTCTCGTCTCTGAGGTTTGACCCTCTGCTTCCTGGATCCCATACTATTTTCTTTTTTGATTTACAACTTATTACAACCAAGGCACATCGTCCTGTACAAAAAGGAAGGAGTTACCTGAAAATTTTACTGTTTAAATTTGTAGAGAATTCTAGATTGGAAACAACTAGTTTCCTCAGAATTGCAAAAGTAATGCACCAATGTCTTCTGGTTTCCAACTTTGGTACGAGAAATTCGGGTCCATCTGATTCCTTATTCTGTGTAGCGCCCTTGTCCTGTGCCTCCACCCTACTACTCCAGCTCGCTGCAGACTTGTCTCTGTGCCCCACTGTTTCCAGTTTCGCACTAATGGGCCTGTGTCCAGGTAGTTTTTTCAATCCTACCCTGGATACTGAGAGCTCTGGTTAATCTGAACTGTCAACTCAACTAGATTAGGCGATTCCTAGATCCCGGGGGAGCTGCGCTCATTAGTGGACTAATGCGCTGATGCTCCGGCCCAGTGGAGCCCAGCTGGAAGCGGGCCACCGGGCCGCCGGAGGGCGCATCCCTCACTGCGCGGCCCGATACTCTGCTCCCAGCCGCCACGGAGTGGACACCTTTCGCTCCGTCACACCCTGCCGCCACCGAACGAGCCAAACGCGGCCTGTAAGCCGAACTACATTCTTCCTCTTCTACATGTTCAGTGTCGGGTATGTAGTCTAAGTGACAGGAAGGTGACTAATATACTCACTAAATCCGATCAGGAAATATATTACTTTTGGTTCCAAAGTATTTTCTTGATTCAGTCAAGGATTTTTCCCCCTTCATTTTTCTCTGAGATCCTTGACATTCAGGTGTTACAGCTCCTAAAATGGATCTCCAACAGAAAACTTTTTGAGACAGGGTCTCACTACATAGCCAGGCCGGCCTTGAACTTGTGGCGAGCCTCCTCCTGAGTGCTGGGTTACAGGCATGTGCCACCAATCTGCCCAGTTTGGACCTCTAAACTTAAATTCCTAAAATCTCTTTTACATGTGATCCAATTGTGGTTCTAAGAATTCAGTATATCGTGTCCCTGAGGGTGACAATGACAGGCTTTCAATTTTAAAGTTTTTACTGGCCTTGCCTACCCTGCTTCTTCCAAGCTGCTTCTTTTGGATTTGCTTTGGTTTCTATGTTCCATGGCAGAGTTTTTCCTCCCATGTTTGGTGATCTTGCTCTGCTTCTGTGGAAAAGGTACTGAACCTCCAGTTTAAGATGGGGATGGTGATTCCAAGTACACTTTGAGTTATCTGGTGGGACCACTTTGGAAAGGTAAGATTTCCTAAAGAGGATTACATCTCTTGCCTAGAGAGTATGCAATCCCAGTGCCAGGGAACCAGGTCCAGGAGAAAGACTAGAGATACCAACAGGCAAATATGTGTATTTTCACTTAATTCTCCAACATACTAACCCCCATCTTGGCATCATTTTTCCCAGCCAGGACTATCCCCAGCGCTCATTAGTATGTGGCAGACAGCTGCCCAAACGAACAGAGAAGGGAAGGAGATTTAGTGTTCCAATGACTTCTCACAACAGACTTTAACCAATTCTCCTGTTTTGGGCCTCATTTCATCCCCAGAGTTATTCATACCATCAATTTCTCAGCCTTCCAGGGAGTATGCATTATAAACAAAGTTACTTCTCATATTTTCAAAGTGGTACGTAGTTTTGAATCTTTTATTCAAAGATTCAATGTATGGGTTGGTTTACCACTCAACTTTTTAAATAACCAAATTCAGTTGCTATCTTCTCTGCTACTTATATGGTCCTTGAGGGACCAAATAAAGGCTTTTCCTTGTTTAAGCCTTTCATTTTATTCAAATGTGAGAGGAAACAAAAACAAATGCATGTATTCAGTTCTCCTAGTTAATACTGTCACTAAGCTTTTGGAAGATTTATTTAGCCAGACCTGGTGGTGCACACCTATAATCCCAGCTACTGAGGAGACTGAGGCAGAAGGATCTCAATTTTGGAGCCATCCTGAGTAATTTACCAAGACCCTGTCTCAAAATAAAACACAAAGGCTCAGTGATAGTGTTGGCTAGTACACATGAAGTCCCGAGTTCAATGCCAAGCACCACAAATTTAATAAAAATTTCAAGAGATTTATTTATACATTAAGTAGGCTTGAAAAATTTAAAGTATATAGTACATATTCTTTTAAAATAATCTTCTATGACTGTTTCGTTGTTGTGACTTCAGAAGTCAGAATAAAAATACAATGGAGCTAAAATCATGGGTTTCATCATTTAGAAAGATGATTTTAAACAGAAAATAAACATTTTTGTCTCTCTATAGACTATGTCCCTCAAAAATATAAGGCAATTTATTACAAATACTGGAAAACAAACACAGAGCTTACTTTGTATCTTCAGTGTAGATAACAGCATCATATTTATATATAAAGATACATTTTAATTTCCTTTCACTAAATGAGGTGTATGATACATTTAATATTTACCAAACGCAAGCAGTCTTCTTGTATATGCATCCCTACCACCCCAGCCAAGAGTTTTTAATTTATTTTATTCTTCCCAGATTTGACATCTTTTCCTTCCTTCTTTTAAAAACTGGCTGAGTGAAAGGGGACATTAAAAGAATTTAGATGCATTATGTACATGTACCAACTCCTCGGAATGTATGTAATCATTATATACCAAGAACATGTACTTTAAAAAAAGAACGGCTGCTATCTACAATGCTACCACCAGCCTGGTCACATGCCACACCCAACCATACATCAGTTCATGCTGCACCCTTCCATGATCTTTGGTAAAGAGGATGGAGGAGAAAGGAAGGGATAGTAAAACACTGGAGCAGTACCACTTGGCAGCAGTACAGTCTCAAAGCTATCCAACTCTTCTGAACAGATGTAACCTATTATTTACACTAGCATATCACCCTACTTTGTGAAGCAAAACACAAGGGCTAAGTATTCCCTTGCAATAATGGAAAATGCTGAGGAAAATACAAACTTGTACAGAAATGCCCAAATCACTACACTTCAGTGCCTGCATAACATACAAGTATCAAAGTGATCTGTTATTCCTTCTGTAATTTAAGTTAAAAAAATGAAAAGAAAAAGAGGGAAACCTTCTTATAGAAGTATCTGGCCATGACTGAATGAAAACATTTTAAACATTTTATTATCTTTGCTCTGGATACTTCTGTATTCTCCTGTGTTTCTAGTTTGTCATTAAAAATCCTTGTAACAGGAGGGGGGATTCAGCTCAGTGGTAGAATGCTTGCCCAGCAAGTCCAAGGCCCTGAGTTCAATCACCAGCACCTGCCCCCAAATCCTTATAACACATCAAAAGTTAGTATCTTTGTTTTAAGAGCAGAAGTACAGAAAAGAAGCTGAGTGGCTGTGTTCCTACTTGGAAAGCATTAAGTGGTGCAAATTTCCTGGATCTACTGAAGAAAGGCAGTAAGAAAAAAGCTGTTCCCCAGTTTGTACTCAAGAGTTTTCTAGGTCTCCCCATACATGTAGTCCCCACTTCTGCACACAGCTCTTGCCCCAGAACAGAAAAATCACACAACAGCAGTTTGAGAAAAGATGGAGTAAACCACCAGGTACACTGCATGGCAGGCAAATTTAGGATGGACAGGGGCTCTCCACTTCTGTAGTGCCCATGTATTCCCAGCTGAAATTCATGGACATGTATTTCCCACAGAAGAATTTTCACATATGTCAAACCTTAAGAGTAATAACCTACTTGCAATTTAGGGGCTATTGGCAATAAATAAAAGTTACTAGTTTCATTCTTGTGGCATTTTATCAAAGAATGACTCTGAATATTGATCCTTTAAAAATAATTTTTATTAGTACATGTTTGCCATACATAATGTTTCCTGAGACTAATAACTGTTAATTACTTACAGTTAAAGATCACATTTGTAAATTTTGAGAGCAATTCTGCAAAATTAGATAAATAAATTTTTAGGGTATATAACCTCAAGAAATTTCCTATTAAGGGGCTTTTAAAGTATGTTTTTAAAACAGACAATGAAAGAAGCAGTTCTTTCATACTTACAGCACAGAATTCTTCAAAGGATATTCTTCCATCTCCATCCTTATCTGCATTTATTATAGTTTTGTCTACAATTTGCTGTAACTGTGTGTCTTTCAGGTTGTTCCCAACCATCATCTTCAACACCTGGAAGAGCTCCCCATTGGAAATATAGCCATCTTTATCCATGTCATAGATACGGAAAGCAACTGAGAAAAGAGGAAGGGAAATCAACACAATTATAACGCAATCACATGGGCATACTTCCAGTGAGAAAGAAAGTTTCACAAATGCCAAACATCCAAAATTATGACTATAAGGATAGTTCCTTCCTAAATATATAAATTGCCATTAGGCATAGTTTAACCAGCACTTGGGAAGCTGAGACAGGAGAAACATCACTGCAAGTCAGAGGCCAGTCTGGGCTACTGGTGGGTCCAAGGCCTGCCTAAATAAACTACATAGTGAGACACTGTTTCAAAACACAATGACATAGTATTCAACTATCCTAGTTGCAAATGCACTAAAAAAATTTCCTTAGAATACAAAATCACCATTATATCTTAGAACCTGGAATAAAAGAAACCTTTTAGAATATTTTGAAAGAAGTCTACAATGTAGTATATAGAATGGTAGTAGTTTAAAAGAAGAATGAGTCAGTGGCAAAAAATACTTACACCTCAACTTCTGCTCCTTATCTCCTTTGACACTGAACTGAGAGACCCCCTCAATGAATTCTGAATAAGAAGAATTAAAAATGTTTATAACTCAGAACTTTCAATTTTTTACACCAATATTTACCATACCTACAAAAGGGTACCTTCTTGTCCAAAACAAAGTATTTCTAGCAGTGTTAAAAACTGAAAATGCCAAATGTAAGACGTCCACAAGCAAGATTCTATATACTGCTTTCTGGTTAATCAAGTTAGATGAATATTTGTTAAGTACTGCAAACTGTATCACTTGAAAATGTCTTAAAGCTATTTAACTCTTTCTTCTTCAAGAATGACTATGTCACAAGAATAATTTTGGATTTATTCCAAAATTTGGGATCATTTAAATACACTGTTAGAAGTTTCATGCAAAATGCTCGTTTTTCTTTACTACCTGAAGTAAATCATAAACAGTTAAACATTCCTTCGCTAGTAATTCAGTTCTGAAACTAAAATAACAAAACCTGCTGACAATTAGTGAAACAAGATGCTTACTTGTAGAATGAAAATATAAAATAATGTATTAATATTAGCAAAGGCACTATTCAATGTACTTGTAAAACCCAGATTAATTAAAATAGATTAATTCTATTCTATAATAATGCTCACATCCTTATTCCTATAGTTTAACTTTCACTGCCTGATACACAGTGCTCACTCTTAAGGTGAAAAAAAAGATTTTTAAAAATACAGCTTCTAATTATTTTAAATTCCTTTAAAGCAAGAATAATTTCCTAGCAACAAAGAAAACAGTAAATCTCTTTGTGGGGGTAGATTATTCTAAAAGATACCTTGATCATTTATGAACCAAAAAGTAAAGGGTCTTGGTCCATTAAGATGTATACACCACAGACTTTGAAGTTTTAACATAATCTTTTACTATAACATCACCAAAGATACTTAAGAAAAACTAAAAGTTTCAAGATATATTTATACATAGAACCGTGATTACACATAATTTTCAGCTTGTGATTTAAAAAACAGGAACGACTTTCTTACCTTTGAAGTCTACTTCTCCATTCCCATCTGTGTCGAATATATCTATTACTCGCTGTACTAAAGGATTCTGTTGTAATTCAGGCAAAGACATGAACTCTTCCACACTCAAAGATCCAGAATTGTCCAAATCAAGCTTCTTAAATCTCTTTCCTAGCCTTTTAATTTCATCAGCATCAACTGAAAGCCAACAACAAAAAAGGATTAAAAAAAACCAAACACTATATAATGGTTATAGGAGGGAAAAAACCCAGCACTTATCCAACAGTGTAAAATTCCCAACTTACGAGTTACATAAATATATATATGCATATATATTTATCTATATATAAAAAATAATGTAGACTATACTACTTCTTTTCTCTCTCTCTCTCTATTTTTTTTGGTGCTGAGGACTGAACCCAGGGCCTTCTGCTTGCAAGGCAAGCACTCTAACCGCTGAGCTAAATCCCCAGCCCCATATAGACTACTTCTAAAAGAGAAGTGTAACAAATATTTTCACTTGGTTACCTTCCTGTTTGTTTGCTCCCGCCATGCTGTACAGTCAGCTATATGCTGAGTACCCAGATATCCCAATACTGACAGTGCTAAGCTGATCACGGAGGTCACAGGAGATATCCAGGAATGACAGTGCTAAGCCGATGGCAGAGCTCCCACTAGACAAACCAAATCAACCTCTGTTCTATATCAAAGCACCTTTATTTTTACTTCCTTTTGTTAAGTCTTAATTTACTTTTAATACAGTTCATGGTTTAAAATTCCAAGACTATTCAAAATTCAAAAGTTTCTCTCCCGCCTCACCAGATAATAAGCAATTTCCTTCTCTGGAGGCAATGTGACCAGTTTCTTAAATATTCTTCCAGTTTTAGCTAAGTTCTTGATACTATCTTTAAGTATGGGCAACTGAAACACAGTAGTTACTAATCTTAATTTAAAAAGCCAACAAGCTGGGGATTTAGCTCAGTGATAAGACTGTTTGCCTAGCAAGCGCAAGGCCCTTGAGTTCAATCCCCAGCACCCTAAATAGATAGACAGATAGATAGAGACAGAGAGAGAGACAGAGAGAGAGAGACAGAGAGAGAGAGAGAGAGAGAGAGAGAGATAAGCAAGCAAGCTAACAAAATTCATCTTCTAACACTTCAAAAGAAAAAAATAACAATTTAAGAAACATCTGCCTTAGTTTACAAGTCTAGTACTCTATAAAAATTTACTATTGGGTCTCTTTTTATCAGCATCCTTAAAAAAGTTAGTCTTTTCTTTCCCCCTGAATTATATCATCTCCATTCCCCTAAAATATCAGACTAATTCAGATATTGATTATGGCTTACCAGAAATAATACAAGCATATAACAAAAATTAAATACAGCCTATCAACTTTTTTTTTTTTTTTTGTGCTGGGGATCAAACTCAGGGCCTTGCGCTTGCTAGGCAAGCAGTCTAACCACTGAGCTAAATCCCCAGCCCCACCAATCATCTTTTTTAAAAGAAAATTAAGAAGGCAAATATGCTGCCCATGAACATGTATGTATGATAGATAGCCCAAAACGCCAGAGACTGCAAAAATATATGGCATCCTCATTGTAAGTTTTAAAAATTAAAGTATATATTTAAAATATAAAATATGGAACATTCCAATATGTGTACACCTGCGAGATAGCACTCTAATATGAATTCGTTTCCACACAACTGATAGAGAAGACTATCATGGAAATTTCACAGCTCCACAGGGATTTTCCCAGTGCAGATGCTCTTCCACTCACGATGGGATTAGGTCCCAATAAATCCATCACAAATTGAAAATATTCTAAGTTGAAAATGCATGTAACACACCTGCCAAACATCACAGTTTGGCCTAGTTTACCTTAAAACATGCTCAAAATATATTTATGATTGAGTAAAATTACCTGACCCAAGCATATTTCATAATAAAATCCCGAATACTTCATATAATTTACTGATGTATTTTTTTTAAAAGGGAACAAACCAAGCTGGCAATAGAGTACACTGCAGAGTATCAGCTATTCACCCTCATGATCATGCAGCTAACTGGGAAGTACGACTCACTGATCCGTGCTGCATCTTCAAAGTACTATGCTGCACAGCACTAGTCCAGGAAAAAGATCAAAATTCAAAGTACAGTTTCTGCTGAATGAGTATCACTTGTGAACTATAAGCCAGGGATCATCTGTATTACGAAGAGGCCCCATGAAAGTTTCTTCAAATTAAAAAAAGAATCTTAATACATAAAAAACTTTCAAAAAAAATTTATCTTGTTTTTTACCGCCATCCTCCAAAATACCACTGATGAAGGTGGCTATATACCTGGGTCATCACATATGTCCACAAAATTAGTTTCTACTGAAATGATCTCAAAAATCTGTACCTCAAAATAACTGTTTACAGCTTGTAAGTGATAAGCTATGGTGTTTAACAACAATTCCAGAGTTAATTTGTACTTGCATTTTTCAGATCATTGTTTTCTGTTAATGCTCTGTTACAAAGTAAATTAATACCAGTGGTGTATCCTATGCAGATTTTCCCCAGATAGGTGACTGTGCAGCGAGTGAGGATTTTTAGGAACACATATGTTGTACTGTACAAGAAAACTCCTTTTTACTGACCTACTGAAAGATTCATCTACTTCACACAGCAATATATATATAATAATCTGATCAAAATTTGAACACATACTTCATGATCACACCAATTGCGTAAAACTTTCTTTTTCTATGGAAATATTTTTCTTCCTTAGTAGAATAGATGACAAAGGTGAAGTATTTGAATAAAACTCAGTTTTCTGTTTTGCACTGTGAAATCAGTTATCTTGCTCTTGTGACAGGGATATAATAAAAGTTCTACAAAATTTTTTTTGCTTATTTATACCTCTACCTCAAAGCACAGTCCACAACTTTTTCACAGGTATTCTGTATACTGTATACAAACAAGTACTCAATAACTATCTTGAATACTAATCATAAATATTTCAGTCTTAAAAATTTATTGATCAAAATGCTATCAATGTATAAAGCAAAATTCTATTTATCTAACCAGATGCCAGACTATAGTATTTAGTAAACCATTCAGAACAGTTTCTCAAAATTCACAGATTTCACTCAAGAGCTTCCCTCTCCATGCTTGCCTCAATTTTACATGCATTCCAAAGACTGTTAACTGTTTAAAACCATGGAACAAAAAAGATGATGGGGAAATATATCAGCAGATATATCAGAAGTATAAAAGAAGACACCTCTACAAAAGTGAAGACATCAGGATCAAAAGTGTATCATTAATGGAAAGAGGGGAAGAAGAAAAGCAATACCATAATACTCGTGGAAACTATTGATTAGGTTCTATTTGGTAAAGCTGGGACATAAGTAAGTTTAGAAAGCTGTCTATCAAGAAACTGAACTTGGACTTGAAGGGCTGTTTCATTTGCCTGGAAAGCCCCACTATCAAGAATCTAGCATCGCAGTCTTGGATGATACTAAGGAATCTGTGAGGCTGGAGATGTAAATCAATGGTAGTGAAAGTGTGATTCAATCAACTTTTATTTTTTTAACACTGTCAACATTAGTCTTCTTAAACAATACTTAGCTTCCATTTAAATTTCCATCTTAACATCTTGCCCCAAGTCCTTTTCTTTAGCTATACTTTTCTGTGTACAATTCTGCTAAAGTATAAATTTTAAACTTCCATTTCCTTATTCCTTCTAATGCAAGGTCCTTGCCAAAACACTCCATTTATGAGATGTCTACTAATTTTTCTCTGATTAAAGAAAGATGGGTGTTATCTACCTCATAGTTGTGTAGATCATTAACACTCTCTCTGGCAAAAACTCTTAAAAGAATATTTAAAATCCATTAACTTTCTTTTGCTATAAATATCTTAAGAAATATTTATAAAGTAGTTGATACTTGTTCTGGATGAGTAGTTAAAAGTTTCCTCAAGGGCAAAGCAAACTGCCAAGGATCAACTTTACCTTGACAACACAACTGTTGTCAAAGGAAGGGTTTTTTAAAATTTTTATCTTTATTAGTGCATGTTTTCAGTATATAATGAATATACTAATTGTGGGGAGTTGGTACATGTGCATAATACACTTTAATTCTCTTTACTTCCTTTCCCCCACCTGCTCCCCCACCTCTTGGTTCCCTTCCCATTTGCAAAGATCCATCTCCATTTCCTACTGTCAAGGGGCTTCTTAAAAAGCCCCATGAAATATGACTTGGAAAGAACAAGCTCTATTTAATCTTTTCATTCACCACTATTCCCACACACCATATACAGTCAAAACTCACGTTGACCTTCTTTGAGAAGCCAGCATACCGTGTAAGGAAGTAGTATCTCTTCTCTAACCACCCATTTATTTCCTCCTCCTCCTCTTCCCCCCTTCCTTCTAGTTGGGATCACAATGATGAGTAAGACAGACACTAAATACTTTATATTTACTTTCTAGTTGAGGCTTCCTAAACAACCTGAGGTATCCATACCTCAACATCTACTGCAGTGGTGGCGAACCTGTGGCTCCCCTGCCAAAGCCAGCTGGTTTGTTATCACTGAAAGCCCTAAAAGTCTTGCCATCACTGATCTAGAGTGTTTGAAACTGGCTAGCTTGGAAAGTAAAGCCATATATATTTTTTAAAACCAGTATCTAAGAATACTAACTTTCAAGAACAAATGGTAAAAAATAGTTCTTTTAGGTAATGAACAAAGAAAGTCACTTATTTGGTTGCTACTGTCACTACAGAAGCAGTTATTCAAGCACTTCACTTGCCAGCAATGGACTAGATGGGCTGTGGGTAGCAGCACCTACCCAACTGCCCACAAACTAGGCCAGAGATCTCTAAAATAGATCCAACCCATCTTGTTAGCACCACTAACTGCTTTCAATATGCTCACAGGAGATCTGCCCTTAGCATCAGTTAAACAGTGAAGAACAAATCCAACTTCTGGCACTAACTCACATCAAAGATGTTTTTTCTGCTGCTTAGGATCCTAATCTCTTAAAAAGAGATAGACAAGGAAAAACGAACAACCCTCACCCTCTTGACTCATTTTATGACTCAGATTTGCTTTTTTATATGGTTTGCCAAGTTGAAACACATTATTTTTCCTTTTTTTTTTTTTGGAAGGACTACCTTTTAAATAGCTGAAATGCCATGTCCAAGTTAAATTACATCAAAGTATAAAATAATCTGAGAAGTTACATATATTGTTACCTAAAATTTAGGCAAAACAGTAAAAATATAAGATCTTTTAGTGTGGTTTTGTAAAATATAAAATAGTTATTAAGGAACTGATGAATTACTAACATAAAAACACCAGATTAAATTGTTGAGATCTTCCCAGATAATGCTCTATTTTCAATGACAGGTACAAAATTTAGATGGTAACTAATTTTAACAAGTGATTTCAAGAATCATTAGTGTCACCGTCACTACATCAATTAAGAATTTGCTTTTATAAGGCCTATGTTACTACAGTAAATTCTAATATCTTCAACTACACCAATTATACCAGAGTAATATGATACACTAAGCTTACATATTCCTCCATCTTTCAGATAGAAAAGTATAAACAATATTCCTTCACTATATTTATATACTTGTTTTACGCAGAAAAAAGGCAATTTAAGGGTTTCCAAAATAGAAGAAACCTAAGTCTCTGGCTCATAAAGCACTGCTATTAACACATATACGCAGAGCTGCTGCTCAACTGTTAAAAGTTAAAGTAAAACAAACTCGAAGGAGTCTAAGCTCGTTTAGGCTTTTTTTTTAGTTTTCTCAGAGTAAAAAGAAAAAGAAAAAAAGCATGGTAGAAAAATAAACTTTCCACAAATTTTAGGTGACCCCCATTAATTGTGTAACTGAAAACAGCAAAACTATTACTCATTCAGGAAACTTCTAATAGCCACATTATAACTTATTAATAGACTAATTAATAATTTAATAACCTGACCAAAATAAAGCAAGTCTTTTAAAATTCACCTTGCAGTATTTTGAAAGAACTATGCCATGCAGGACTCTGGGCAGAATATTAGAAAAAGAATGCTACTTGAATTTCACCAGTTTGTTTACTAAAGCACGTGGTTCAGTATTATTTTACCATCGCCAGTTTCTCGAGTTCTGAAATTGCACTTCAATTCTGTGAGCTGTCCATCTTAGCCACCATGATGCTCTGTCCTACACAAGTACATCAAGGGATCTGTGAGGTCAGTACATCTTCTTACTACTGATGCTGACTTTAACCAGTCGCCTAAGTGGTCCCTGTCAGATTTCTCCATTATAAATCTCTTTTTTGTAGTTAAAAAACATGGGGGGGGCGGGCTGTTACTTTGAGACGCTACAAATACTCTACTTCTCTTCAAACTCATACCTAATTTAGTAGCCAGCAGTGAGTGGTCCCATCTGCAACAGTTATTACTGTGGGATCTGCCTAAGAATAATTTTCTGTTTCCTCAGAAGCACAGAATGCTTTTGTGAAAAAAGATAAAACCACTCTCTTCTCCATTTATTCCATTATTTAGTAATCTATTAGCATGGATTCATAGATATTTATTTTACCCTGTGAGTTAAAATCTAACACTATCACAAACAAAACAACAAATGCTGGTGAGGATGTGCAAAAAAAAGGGACTTGCAGCTGGTGGGCATGTAAACCAGCACAAACCACCATGCAGAGTCCTCAAAAACCTACATGAAGTTTACAGAGCAAAAATGTTTACATGAATAAAATAATCTTAGCTATCACTAGGCAATGCCAGATTGTGAGATAAGTTTTAGTCTGGTCCAAGCAAAGTATTATCACTAAGAAAATAAAAACCTTTTTCCTTTAAGAACAGATGATGATATTGATCCAAAATTGACACTGTCATTGTTATGATAACACAAATCTTAGCTCATCAAGTAGAATGTTCTTGTATTTTGCTTTTATTTGGCTTGTCAGTAAATTTATTTTTGTTGGGTGTTAATATACTATTTCCTTTTTCCAAAGGGGTGCTTAGGTTTTTAAAATTGCATTTAAAAATTTATTCGGGACAACCAGAATTCTGGACTAGACATCTAAAAAAACAAAGAGTTCCAGCACTCCTGTCCCCACGTAAAAATTTAGCTTGCGTAAGAGTATACTTTAATAATTACCCATTTTACTTCACCAAAACTGTCTATAGCAATTTATTTGGTAAATTCTCTTCTGTCTGGATTTACTTATGTTTCAAATGCAAGACGAGAATAAAGCACAGTGATGACTTAAAAAAAATAACCTAAATAAAGAAGTACCCTTCGGCCCAGCTATACCTTTCTCAGGTATAATCCTGACATACTGCATTACCTTGATTCAAAAACCAACCAAGGACCCAACCGAATTAAAATGAAAACTACAGGCCAATCTCTTTAATGAACACAGATACAAAAGTCCTCAACAAGATACTGGCGAACAGAATACAACAAATAATCAAAAAAAAAAATCATACATCATGATGAAGTAGGCAGGGATGCAAAGATGATTCAACATAGCCAAATCAATAAATGTAATACACCATTATAAAGATAAGCAAGGACAAAAATCATATAATCATCTCAGTAGATGTAGAAAAGCCTTTAACAAAATCTAACACCCCTTCATGCTAAGAACTCTAAAGAAAACAGGTATAGAAGGACCTTATCTTAATCTGACAAAAACCATTTATGACAAACCTACTCCCAACCTATTAAATGGGGAAAAGCTAAAAGCTTTCCTTCTAAAATCAGAAACCAGACAATGATGTTCACTGTCACCAATCCTACTCAACACAGTACTCAAAACATCATCCAGAGCAATCAGGCAAGAGAAATAAATAAAAGCAATGTGTATAGGAAAGAAAGAAGTCAAATTCTCATTATTTGTAGAAGACATGATCCTTTACACAGAAAACCCAAAAAATTCCACCAAAAGACTCTTAGAATAGTCAAATTCAGCAATGTAGCAGGATACAAAAATCAACACACAAAAATCAGTACCATTCCTGCACACTAATAATGAACTCACTGAGAAAGGAATTAGGAAAACAATAACTACCATTCACAATAGCATCAAGAAAAATTAAATCCTTAGGAATTAACCTAACTAAGGAAGTAAAAAACTTCTACAATGAAAATTCTGAAAAAGGAGATCAAAAAGGACATCACAAAACAGAAAGATATCTCATTACTGGACAGGCAGAATCAATACTGTCTAAATAGCTATACTTCTAAAAATGATACAGATTTAATGAATTGTCCATCATAATACCAATACAGCATTTTTCACAGAACTAGAGAAAATCCTAAACTTCACATAGAATCAGAGAAGATCCAAAATAGCAAAATCAGTCCTCGGCAACAAGAGGAGAAGTAGAAGGCACCACAATCCCAGACTTCGAGTTATATTACGAAGTTATAGTGGTAAGAAACAGCATGGCACTGGCACAAAAACAGGCATGTGCATCAATGAAGAGAACAGAGGATGTGGAAAACAACCCCGCCACATTCAGCCATCTAATCTTTAATAAAGGGGCCAAAAACACTCCCGAGAGTAAAGACAGCCTCTTTAGCAAATGGTGCTGAGAAAACTGGCCATCCACATGCAGAAGACTGAACCGAGGCCCCTATCTCTTTCCACATACTAAAAATCAAAATGGATCAAAGATCTAAATATTAAAACAGACTCAATCCACTAGAAGATAAAATAGGTAAAACTCTTGAAGACACAGATATAGGAAAGGACTTTCTGAACAGAATCCCAATTGCACAAGAAATTACATTAAGAGTCAACAAATGGGATTATATTAAATTTAAAAGTTTATACACAGCAAAGAAAACAATCCAAAGTGAAGCAACAACCTAAGGAATGGGGAAGAACAATTTGCCAGCTACACTTTTTCAAAGGACTAGTATTTAGAATATATAAAGAACTAAAAACAAAAACATTAGACCCCCCAATATAAAAGAACCAATGAAAAAATAGGCAACCAAAAATGAATAGACACTTCTCAGAAAAAGTACAAGTGACCAAAATACAAGAAAAAGTGTTCAATTATCTCTGGCCACAAATGCAAACTAAACCAACACTGAGATTCCATCTCACTCTCAAAAGAATAGCTATTATCAAGGCATCAATCAATGCTGGCAAGGCTTCGAGCTGAGGGTGGGAGGGGCTTCTAAATTGTTGGCAGGAACGTAAATTAGTACAGCTATGATGGAAATCAGTATGGCGATTTCTCAAAAAACTAAAACTAGAAATTCCATTCAGCCCAGTTATTCCTCATCTAGGTATCTTCCCCAAAGAGTTAAAGACATCATATTGCAATTTATATGTACATACCCATGTTTATAGCAGCACATTTCTTAATAGATAAATCCTGGATGCAGTGTCTATGTCCATCGACATATGAATGGATAAAGAAAATGTGGTATTTGTACACAACGGAATACTACTGTGCCATAAAGAAGGATAAATCTGGATTACAGTACGAAAACATGTACACCTTGAGACCATAACATTAAGTGAACTAAATCAGACACACAAGTTTAAATACCACATGGGTTCTCTTATATGAGAAACCCAAAATATAAAGAGCAAAATAAAAGATAGATAATATGAAATAGGGAGATGGATGATTTGCAAATGGGAAGAGGAAAAGATGGAGGAAAGGGCAGGGAGAAGGTAAGGGGATAAAAAGGATGTGTCACATCCATGTACCAACTCCCCACAATGAATGCAATCATTATGAACTACAAACAGGTACTAATAAAAATAAAAAAATTTTTAAAGACAACATATTATAGTGACATGTGCATATTTATAGTGGCACAATTCACAACAGATAAGCTCTGGAAACAACCTAAATGTCCGTAAGATGAACAGATAATGAAAATGTGATGTATATATATACATGATGAAATATTATTCGGTCATAAAGAAGAGTGAGAATTACGCCATCTGTGGAAAAATGGATGGAATCTGAGACCATAATGCTTAGTGAAGTAAGACAGATGCACAATGTGAAATATCACATTTTCTCCTATATGAAAAATCTGGGGTTGGGAATTTAGCTCAAGTGGCAGAGAGCTTGCCTAGCAAGCACAAGGCCCTCAGTTCACTCTTCAGCAGCACCCTCCCCAAAAAAAGAAAGAATGGAAAAAAAAAAAGAAAATCTAAAATACAAATAAATAAAAAATAAATAGGAGACATGACAGGAAACAAGAAGGCAGGCTCTGGAGGTGGGCAAGGAGAGCAGAAAGGGTTGGCAGGAGAAGGCCATGTGGGTGAAGGGACTCAGAATGCATTTTACATTACATACATGTACCAATTTCCCCAAATGAACATCACTATTCTGTGTTACAAACATGCAATAATTTAAAAAGCTACCATTACTTTAATTTGTCAAACTGTTCTAGGTTTGGTGTTACGTACAACTTCAGGCAGGCTCCTTGTAGCCCTATGGCACTCTTGGGTTTTTTAAACATTTAATTTCTAGCATCATAATGTATTTCAGGTTCATCCTCACTATACATTTGAGATTCCCCAATCTCTCTTATATAACAAAAAAATTTAGAATTATATATACTACAGAATGAGAACTATGAGGAAATTTAGGATCCAAAGTAGGATCTCAGAACATGTTTGAGTATTTTGAAAAGAGCCATCAGAAAGGGCAAAATTACCAATGGAGACACATGTACTGAATCCCTTATCAAGATCCACAAGGAAAAAACAAACCCGATGGTGTTATCAACAGAAGTTACTGAGAAGTTTTTCAATATGAATATTACTTTTAAAGTTTTAAAATATCATATACTAGGGAAGCAGTTTCATTTTCTTGATACCCTAAATGAGAAGCAAAAACCACCAGGGGGCGCACTAGATAAACATTCACAAGGAGCTCCAGAAAAACTTAAAATTTTAAAAGGACCTTGTTTATCAACCAGCAATTTACTATTTATATTCCACACAGGACACTTTGACTACCAAATGAATGAATCAAAGAAAGTATTCTACCAATTCAAATACTTAAAATAGTATAAAACACATATGGACACGGCCACATTTTGTGCTGTATCTTAGCCATGAAAAACTGCCATCCGTTTAAAACGAAAGATTCTAAAAATACATCATAACTTTAGAATGCAAGCAGTAATACGCACTTTTGGTGCTCTAGATTGTAATTCAAAAATTATCAAGCAATTGTCAAATATGCTAAAATTAGACATCGCTACCAACAAAAGAATTACCAGGTTGTAATAAAAATCCTAAAGAATGTTTACACCATCTTTCAAAAATTATACTCAAAAGGTGAATTATTTAGTATATAAGTTCTATAGGTTTTGATAAATGTATATTCCTATATAAGCATCACTACCTTCACGAATAAAGAACATTTCCATCAACCCCAAAATCTTCCCTTTGGCCCCTTTGCCGTCAATCACCCTCCTCACCAAACCTAGGCAAGCACTGTTCTGTTTTTTTGTAATTAAGTCTATCTAGAATTTCATATGAATAAGATCATACAATCTGTACTCTTTTTTTTTTTTTTTTTTTGGTGCTGGGAATCAAACGCAGGGCCTTCTGCTTGCAAGGCAAGCACTCTAATCACTGAGCTAAACCCCCAGCCCATATAATCTGTACTCCTGAGTCTTCTTTTCCTAAGCATTTTATATTAATCTTGTTATATGTTAGTAGTGTTCCTTTTTACTGCATAATACAATCCACTACATAAATATAGTACACTTTGTTACTAGACATTCTTATTGTTTCCAGTTTGAACTATTAAGAGAAAAGCTCCTATAAATATTAGCTTTTCTGTAAACAAATGTTTTGTAGGAATTTCTGGGTCATGGTTTAATTTTCAGAAACTGTCAGTTTTCCACAGTGATATGCCATTTTACACTTCCATCAGCAATATTAGGATTCCAGAGCGCCATATCCTTGCCAACATGTGATATTGTCAGTCTTCTATCTATCTTTGTGAAGTGACTGTTTATATCTTGTGCTTTTTTAAAAAAAAGTCACCTAAAATTTGTAAGATTCTCTTTATGTCGATTCAAGTCCTTTGTTCCTTTTTAAGTAGTTTCTCCCAATTTGTGAGCTGCCTTTGCATACATATCTTAAAAAGAAAAACTTTTTAGTTTTTGTAAAATCCAGTATCTTTTGCTTACGATTCGTGTTCTGTATGTATAAAAAGCCTCTGCCTAACCCTGGTCATGAAAAAATCTCTGTATTCTTCTACATATCTATGATCCACATAATTTTCTCATTTGGACTAAGTAGGATTGGAAGGGAAGTTTTTATTCCACATTGAAGTACACCTGTTTTGTTGAAAAAGTTCCCCTTACAAAGGTATCATTAGCACTTCTGTCAAAAAGTAATCATATGCAATCATACACTGGCACAATGCTCTGTTCACCTGACCTCTACCACAGTCTACGTTTAATGATAAATCATCAGGACAAGGAGCATTGGTCTCTTATTTGTCCTACTTTTTTCAATTTTTCTGATTCTTCTAAGATCTCTAATTCCACAGTGAATTACCAGCTAGTTTGATAATTTTACAACAATCTTGCTGAGAATCTTACTGGGATTGTCCTGAAGGTATAAATCAATACAAGCAGAACCAATCTTAAGGTCAAGTGTTCCAATCTACAAATGTAGTTTATTTCTCCATTTATTTAGGTCTTTTAAAAACTTCTCAGTAATGTTTGGTAATTCAGTGTCAATATTTCACACAATTTAGTTAAATTTATACTTGTATATTTTTGTTTTATTTTCTATTATAAACACTTGTCAATTTCTCAACTGTTCCTTGATATTATATAGACATTTCAATAATTTTTATATATTGTCCTTGTATCCTTTGGTAACTTAAATTGGCTCTCTATATTAAAAAATGTCACGTTGAGAATAAAGAAAGTTTTATTCCTTCCTTTCCAATCTTGATACCTTGAATTCCTTTTTTGTAATTTCACGTAGTAACTCAGACTTCTAATAAAATGACTGGAAATGATCAGATTTACAAAGAAAAAAATTTTTTTCTCAAAAATCTTAGGTGGAAGCCTACCTTTTACCATAAGGTAATGAGATTCCACATTACCCCAGAAAAAAATGGTTATCATCAAGAAATCAAATATAATAAATGCTGGCAAGGCTGCAGGGAAAAAGGAACCCTTCTATGTTGTTGGTGGGAGTATAAACTAGTACAATCCCGAAGGAACTCAGTATGGAGAGTCCTCTAAAAAGTAAAACTAGAAATTTCATTCAACCCAGCTATTAGCTATTCCTCTTCTAGGTATCTTACCAAAAGAGTTAAAGACATCATGTTACAGTGATACATGCATACCTATGTTTAAAGTAACACAATTCATAATAGATAAATCCAGAACGTAGCGTATATGAGCACCAACAGATGAATGAAAAAGGACAATGTGGCACAGTCAAACCTTAAGATTGTAACTTGGTCTGTAAGTGCTTCGCAAGACAAACATTTCTAAGAAATTTTAACATGATAAAGAAGCAACATCTTGCAATGCGAGCAGTACATCACACCACATGCCACTCACCACAACTGGTTCACTCTGTCCCCTCACCCTGTGTTGATATACAAGTGCTTTGGATTATGAGTGTAACAAATTATTCTCACAAACCAAGGTATTTTTGCTGTATTTATACACAAAGAAGTACTACTCTGCCATAAAAAGGATAAACCTGAGTCATGAGTAGGGAAATGGATATAACCCTTAAGATTATAATGTTAAGTAAAATAAATCAGACACACGAGCTTAAATACTGCCTGGTTTCTTTTATATGAGAAACCCAATATATGTAAAGAGCAAAATGAAAGACAGGTAACAGGATATAGGGAGCTAGATCCCCAGACAAGAAGGGGGTCAAAAGAGGCAGAGAGGGAAGGGGAAGGGAATGAAAAAAGAAGATCCCTCTACCAGGCTAAGGAAATCTTCTATTCCTAATTTGCTAAGATTATTAAAAATGGGTAGCAAAGGCTGTCAAATAAATACTTAGCTATATCTCTTGAAGAAATTATACTTTTTAAAAAAATTCTCTCAATATAGTGAATGACTTTTTTTCCCCAGTTGTGGAGATCAAATCCAAGGCCTCATGCATGTGCACGTTCTATACCACTTGAATTTACATCCCCATCCCTTTGTCTAAAAAATTTGAGACGAAGTCTCACTAAATTGCCCAGGATAGCCATGAACTTAGGATTTTCCTGCCTCCGCCTCCGAAGTAGCTGGAATGACAGGTATGTGTCACCACATCCAGTTTGTTTTTCAAAGAATTTGTTCATCTAAAATGTATAACCTGTAGTCATTAAATTGTTCCTAACACTCTTATGCTTTTAACATCTGTAGGATCTGTAGTGATTTCAGTTCCTTTATTACTGATGCCAACTGTGTTTGCTTTCTTCTAGAATGCGCCTTCAAAATGCAAACAACATGCATCGCTTATGTACTTCCTCCTCCTTATAAAAAGGTATGACCAAAACTGACCCAATACATTACAACTCAAGCCAAATGAATGCTGTCCAATTATAAACTAAACACTTAACAATAATCCTAAAACTAAAATGACATTTTTACAATAGTGCTGAGATCTCAATGAGTTTCACAAGAAAATCTGTCACAGAAAAGCTGAGTGATGTACAGGGCTAGAAGAACCTTCAGCATGAAAAACTCAGAACGAAGAAACAGACTTAGAATGTAGGCACAAAGTATAATTTTAAAAATTTATAATGAAATGTTTCAATTTAAAAATGTTATTACAATAGTTCAATCCCCAGCTCCAAAAAAAAAACAAAAGCAAAAACAAAAACAAAAAAAATAATAAAAATAAAAATGTTATTACAATAAAAGACACACTGCCATAAACTTTCTCAAAAAACTCTCCCCTAGCTTTAAACACAAGCCATCACTCTTGCCACCTTCTGAAGCTGGTCTGGAAGGCTTCTTTCTTGAGTATCTTGCACTGCTGTGGCTGCCCTGATGTTCTGTGTCAATTCAAAATGTTTACCTCTCATGGTCATTCTGACTTTAAGAAGATCCAGAAGTCACATGATGCCAGATCCAGCGAATAAGGTGGATGAGAACACACTATTTACAAGCCTAGCTTTCTGTTGGATGGCACCTGGCAGCAGCATTCACTGTATTTTTTAATCACACCTCATAAAGACAGTTATTTTTTGATCAGCTCTTATAAATTGAGTGGTTAATGCAGTAAAGGCTGATGACTAATTGGGTAACCAGGATTTCATGAAATGGTTTCTAATCTAATTTCTTTTGTTAGTTCCATCTGAAGAGCTAGCATAGGTGCTTAGGGTTAAGATAATACTATATACCTAATATGCATTTTGGGCCTAAATGTGGGAAAATCTGAACAGTATGAATATTCCAACTAGAGGCAGGTAAAAACCAGACCACATATTTCTAAAATATTTTTCTAACCTATTTCCCAAGTATATATTACTGATTTTCCTGCTGAAGGCTTTTAAGTGTTGTTTTCTTCCTTTTGATTTACCTACATTGTGGTTCAAATCAAAACAGCACCTTAGTAAAAAGCCAATCATGAAAACTTATCTTCCAAGTTTTTTCAGCTATAACCCTGCTTAAAGATACAATCTTCATTTTTAAATAGTAAAACATATATTATCTAGTTCAATAATACATCTCATTTGAAAGGCGTGGCTCTCAGTTTGTTTTACAGGTCAATCCAACCCCATCTCATTATATTACATTCTCCAGGTTTTCCCTTTTTTTTATCTACTGTTCCTATGTCCTGATGCAGAATGCTGCCTGCATTTTTGTTTAGTTTTGTACTCCTCTCCACCCCAACTTTCTGGAAGAAAAAAAGTGTGGTATTTGCACAAGAGAATATATATTCAAGAATCTTCTTTTCCTTTCAACATCAATTACTCAAGACTTAGGTATGGCTCCTCTAGAGCTCAACTTGGTTTTTTACCAAGAATGTTATAACTGCATCACTTAGTTTCTGCCCTTTTTTTTGGCTTCTTGGCTTGTCGTTATCTTAACATTAAGAAATTCCAGAACACAATTTATACAATTACTTTTACTTTGTTCTTAAAAAACATTCTTCATAGACAAATTTGGTTTCTTATTCTAATTAGAACCAACTGCTTTTTAGGCCCATAGCATTGTAGTTGTTACGCTGGGATTTTTTACCAGTGTCTTGGGGATTTTGTTTTTTGGGATCAAATTTCATCTTCTTTATTGAAATTCTATTTCGTTTTGCTCGATATTCAACAACTTATGGAACATAAATTTGCCAGGTCTTTCAATTTCTGTAAATGTTTTTAGTTTGCTCTCACACTTGAATGATTGTTCGCCTGGTATCAAGTCCTGGATTTAAGACGTTCTAGCACCTACTGTTGCTGCTGCTGCTAAGGAGCTCACTGTGATAAGACTCCTGTCCCTTTTAAGGTAGCTTTTTCTGTTTCTAAAAGTGTTTAAAGTGTCCTCTTTACTCTTGGAATTTTAAAATTACAATAAAAGTTTAAACTAAATGTAGATCTTTTCTCATCTAAGCTTCTCAGCAATCCGAACATTCTTTTAATGAAAAGATTCATCTTTTCCAGGTCAGAGAAACTTTCTCCTACCATTTTACTATTTCCCCTTCTGCTTTATCTAATTCATCTCCTAGAATTTCTTTCAGTGAAATGCTATTATTCCTTATATTTGTTCCAAAGTCATTATTTTCTTAGACTTTTCCCCCTATCTTTATCTTTTGTTCTAATATTCTGAAAAAGACCCAAGGATTTACACTTTTGTTAGACAGTTGTCTTGTTGGGTTTTTTTTTTGCCTTTTTTTTTTTTGCTTTTTTGTTTTTTAATTTTTTGGTGCTGAGAACCGAACCCAGGGCCTCCTGCTTGTTAGACAAGCATTATACCACTGAGCTAAATCCCCAGCTAAGTAGGCTTTTTAGCTACCTAAAAGAAGGGACTTCTACACACACCAACCTCAAAGTAATTCATGATAACCAAATTACTGTATGTCATGGACCTGTGACTGTTAGGACACCAAAATGAGAGTAAGGACAGTGAAACAGAGTTGGGCTTTTACTTCTTCTAAAAACTATTTGTTTAAAAAAATTGAAATACTTAAAATGCAGAATACAATTTTTTTAAAACTTTAAACACAAAAAGTCATGAAATCAAAGTACATAAATTCATGTATATACCCAAGAAAACCTTTCGTCCCTCTCTTCGTTACTCAATTCAAAGACTTTACTGAAAGTACGCAGAATGCAAGTAATTATCTGTGACTAGGTGAAATAAATGATACCGGAAATAAAATGTTCCAAAAACACTTCCATCTGTTCACCAAGTGAATCTGTACTGATATTAACAAGATTTCCTCTGAAGATTTCAAAGATGATGAATAATGTTCTGGGACCAATCCAGAAGTCAGGATTTCAAACACATATTACTAAAAATTCAAGTGAGTTAAGTCAGCCCATTTAAAAATAAAAACAAATGCTGAAGTAAAGAAAGCAATCAAATTAATTTTTGATTCACTGTTTTCTCTGAAAAAGTTTCCTCAGCTTTCAAACAAAGAAAAGACAAAGCTGTGAATATAGCTTAATGGTAGAGCATTTGCTTAGCATGTCGTGGGTTAGACCTCTAGCACTGAATAAAGAGGGCTGCCAGGGGAGGAGAGAGAGAGAAGGGGAGGAGAAAGGAGAGGAGAAGGGAGAGTAGAGAGAGGGAAGGAAGTGGTGAGTGGGGGGGAGAGGTGAGAGGAAGGGGAAAGATGAAAGGAAGAAGGAATGAAGGACCAATAGAATGAAAAGATAGATCTCAGTCCAAATAAAGAGTATTAACTCATAAACCTTTCTGGGACATGATTAAAAGCAGAAATTAACAGCACAATGTAAAGCCAGTAGGTTTAAATTTTCAAGTCACTTTTAAGTATTAAATAAAAGTGCTTCAACATGAAACTGTTTACTCAAAGCTGGAACTGTTGGAATGGTCAGAAAGTTTTCAAAGTTTCTAGAGATAGTTCATCATGTAAGAGGAAAACATTCCTTCAGTGTCTGACAAGCACTCGGTGGGTCAACTTCTAACAAAATGAAGTTGAGAAATCTTTTTAGATAAAAGAACATTTCAGTCAATAAAACAGACTCTGTATTTACTAATTTTATCAAAATAATTCATCTTTATACCAAAGTAATTAACAGCAGAAAATCATTTTCTGCACAAACTTTCAACTGTGCCTAAATCTAGTCTTCTGCTTACACTATCTAAAGCAGTATCTTGCACTCACTTTTCCAAGTCATCATGCCAAGTTAGAACTGAAGTCTCAACTTTGAGCAAACCATCTCAACAGAGTATAAAGTCAGCCAACAGACAGAAACAAAAAGTCACATGGCCTATAATGTAACTCACTAAAAATCTAACACTGTCCTGGGTTTAATCCCCAGCCACGACCCCCACACTCACATACACAATTTCCTACAAAAAAGGCTACATAATACTGTGATTTATAATATGATTCTGAGGCTGTAGAATGCGTGAAGCCCTATTTTGAACTGCCCCAGCCATCTGACCCCCTCCCCCAAAAAAAGACTTTGAAGCATGACTACACTTAATGTCAAGTTATGGCTTTGTTATTTCATGTGCTATATAACTTTTGCCTTGTTATTTAAGATTCTACCTCTATTTATCAGTGCAATGCAGAAAAGTAGTAGTGCCTCTCTCATGAGGCTGTTTTGGGGACTAAAAGGGTTAACACATATTTAGAATAGTGCCTGGTACATACCAAGTGCCACAGAAGTTATGTATTGGTATTATTTATGACACTAAATGGTGTGACAGGTAACTACTTAACCAATCAGCTGCTTATACGGTCCAACTGTAAGCTCTTACTAACTTACTATCCCAACAAATATTTATTCAGCATCTGTTTTATGCCAAATATTATACATCTGCATATGACACCCCAATTCTTCTACTGATGAAAATTAGCTTAAATAGCCACTTACTTTAATAAAACTTGCTGTTTCCATGCCATACTTGACTGGAATTAAATGATTCCTCAATAATGGAATCAGTAATTGACTTTACTCATAAGCTACTTTTTCATTAAAAATTTTGTAAAGGAAAATTTCATATACATAATGGTTTAAAGACTATAATTCATATATCCATCATCCGGTTTCAACCATTAACATAAGAGAAATATTTTGCTTACATCTCATTCCACTTAATTTAAAGCAAATCCCAGAGATACATTTCCTTGTAACTATTCAGTATTACCTCTAAAAGATAAAAACTATTTTTACCATTTTTTTGCGGGGGTGCTAGGGATCGAACTCAGGGCCTTGCACAAGATAAAAACTATTTTTAAGAACATATCACAATAATATTATTATACAGGAAACTAACAGTTTGTTGGCATCAAGTAATCAGTATTCAAATTTCCCCTAAAAGTCACAAGTGATTTTGCAGGTTTTCTAAATCCACCAGATTTGGCAATTACACGATTTGTCACTAAGGTGATCTTACAAGTCTTAGGGACATAACAGATAAAAGTCAGATGGCAGGAAGCCAAGAAATTAAGAGAAATAAAGAAATTGGAATAACTGTGTATGGCTTTCTTTAAGCAAGAACAAATATGAGGAAAAACGGAGAAAAACTGAAGATATATGTAGGATTAGAATCAAAGAAGTTGATTATCCCTGTAAACTGAAGAGCATGGGAGAAGCTTAAGACAAAAGAAGAACTTAAAGTAACACCTTAGAAATGAGAAAGTAAGCTGAGGACTTAGCTCAGTGGTTAGAGTGCTTGTCTAGCAAGCACAAGACCCTGATCAAGTCCCAGTACCAAAAATTCAAAGAAATGAGAAAGTAGGAGGTGAAATGCACAGTGAATGCCGGGCATATGCCTGTAATTCCAGCACTCAGGAGGCTGAGGCAGGGAGACAGGTGCAAGTTTGAGGCCAGCCTGGGCTAAATATTGAGACACTGTCTTAAAAAAAAAAAAAGAAAGAAAGAGAGAAAAGAAAAAGAAAAAAGCACAGTGGAAAAGCTAACCTTGAATAAAGCAGGCATAACTCAAACTCTGATGGGGCCGGGTGTTTAAGGAGGGGAAGAGGTTAGCAAAGCGCCCTCAGTTTTCTCAAGCATTACCTTAAAGGCAAAAATCATTTATTCAAAGTAAGGAACTGCAAAGGATTATGTAGGGGAGTTGGACAGAATGTCGATTATATAGATGCAATTTGAGGAGAATGAAAGGGAGAAATAACCAGACAGGTCAAAGAATCAATCAACATTCAAATTCTACAAAGTTTTCGAAAACAATTTCGAACATCAGTCTTTCTATGAAGCTTTTCTTATTTTCCTTAAAGAAAGGCAATTATCCCTCCTTGGAATCTGTGTTTCTACTTCTCACAACCGTTTACCTGCACTGTAATTGTAGGCATTTTTCTTTTCTCAATAGCTAGCCTATAAGCATTTTGTGGGTGTTACTTACCTCTGTGTAACAGAATAGAAAGACAGTACCTTACAGTACCATATCTAGTCTTTTTAAAATTAATTTTATTGGCACACTTTTGATATACATAATGATCACATTCATGGTAGGGAATTTGTACCTGTATATAGTATATCTTGATTCTTCTTTCCCCATTCCCTTCCCCTCTCTTCAACCCCATATATAAAGAAAAAGAGAAACAGTGAGAAAACCCCAAGGGCTGGGGTGGTTACAGAAGTTCTCACAGACAACACCAAGTTGAGCTAGGTTTAAAGGGATGAATAAGTATGACAGGAATAAACCTCAATGGGGAAAAACAAATAGTAAAGTACCTAAAGGATTGGTTTCAACAATCTTATAAATGATTAGTATGGTAGCTACTTACAGGTAACACTAAACTCTTCCAATAGTGAAGAGATTTTGTAAAAAAACAAAGCAAAAGAAAAATTACTACTTTTTAATATGCACAGTTTTGACAAAATTCATCCAAATTGTGTATAAAATGATAAAAATACATCCAAATAACCCAAATAAGGAACAGAGAAAAAAAAACTAATAAACAACAGAAGAATATATATATATTCACAGCAGGCAGAAGATTCACTGACAAGTATAGATCCTTTGTGACAAAGTTCAACAGCTTAATCAAAGCATGGTAAAGTAGGAAGAATTTTAAAGTTCTCTGTGGATCATGGTGATACATGCCTGCAATCCCAGCACTCTGAGAGGCTGTGGCAGAGCATAAATTTAGGCCCAGCCTGAGCAACTTAATAACTTGGCAAGACCCTGTCACCAAATTTAAAAAGGGGCTAGGGACGCAGCTCAGTCCACAAGCCCTGGGTTCAACTCCCCAGCACACACACATATACACACAAGTTCTAAGGATAAAGTTGAAATGCATGATATGTTTCCCACATATCGCAAAACTAAACCAAAAACAAAATACTGTCCTTGGCCATCTTCAATGTGCAGAAGGAAACATCTATCTGTCTTCTACCCTAGTATATTTTTCTTTGCAACTAAGGTAAATGACCCTCAGTCTCAGACTTAACAGGACAGCAAAACAGAAAAACCTGAGAAGTACAATTCCCTTACGACACCTATTCCGTGGCTGAGAAATAAAAACTGACTTCCTGGATCTTCCTTCCAATCAGAGTTACATTCCAAACAACCAAACCCAACTATACTGCAGCCTGAAACCTAGATAATTACAGACTCCTGCACCTCTTTCTTGCCACCAGCATCTGGAGGAATAACTATTACAAGCTCAAACACAACAATAAGCAACAAAGCACAATTTTGGGGGCTTTGTTATTAATAAAATGCACCAGCCAACAGTTTACCAACCTCTGGTCTGCAAAGTCATAATTAGGCCAGGTTTTGTAAATTAAACAACATTCTGGATGTAACATTTTATTTTCATATTTAAGATACAAATTTACATATATGACTATGAACGGCGCTAACAATAAGAAATTCATAAAGAAAGTCTAGGAGGAAATAGTAAAATGTAAACAATAGTTTGGTTAGTAAGATTATAAGGAACTGGTTATATATAAGCATTTTTTTTTAATTTAAAAAAACTGTAGAAATTACAGGGGATTTGGGGAGTAAGTCAATGGCAGAGCACTTGCTTCTAGCATGCTCCAGACTCTGGGTTTAATTCCCAGTACCACAAAAATAAATTAAAAATTGTAGAAACTACAAAATGGAAGGTAAACAGATTAATAAGTAATTTCCACTTATGGTGACTGCTACAAAGAAAATACACAGGATGCTACTCAGGACAGAATCTAAGGAGAGCTGGAAATGTTAGAAGATGTCACTCACTTACAGAGATGAGTCCGAAGGTAGCCAGCTGAAGAGCTGACAGAAGAGCACTCCACCTAAACTCACAGACAGGCAAAGGCAGTGATGGGTACGAAAGAAAGTGACAGATGTTTGCGAAAAAGAAAGGAGACTGCTGCACATAGAAGCAATGGAGAAAGTGCTTTTACAACAATTCAAAAGGGAAGCGATAAGTTCGTTACAAATTAAGAGAACTGCAAGCAAGGTAAGATCAACCAGCCTCATTTAGGCTGAAAGGACTGTTCCTGCTGAGAACAAAAGAACGGTCTGGGAGTCTCAGAATCTCATATCCTGACCTACCACCGGTCTCTACTTCAATTCTAAGGATCTCCCCCTTTCCCAATTCCCAATCATTGCCTTTCCACACAAGAGATCTGATTTTTTTTTTTGGTCTTTTTAAAGAAAACACTATGAGATCCCTAGTCATCTGACTGGTCTTTGAAACAAAAATTACTAGCCCTTCATTTTCTTCATTTAGGTTCTCCAGTATGGTCAGAGGTGATCAGCCATTCACTCTCATTCTCCCCAGAAAATATTCTAAAACACCTACTTGATCTACCAATGTTTTGTCTTCAAATAAGCACTTTATGTAACCACAAACTAAACATTTTAACTGTTTCATCACTGTGTGTCATAGACTACCAATGTTTAGCTTTCTTCATAATTAAAAACCTTACTAGCTTCAAATCCAACCAAGATAGTCAATCCAAACTGCTACTACCTTAAGAGTGTATAGCCTATATACCATCCCAAAAGTATTATTCAAGGTTTAACTATAGATAACACATTAAATTTTAGCTAATTAAAAGAGATTTTTTGTGTTAGAAACCATTATAAGGACTTAAAAAGACTTAAAGTTTTAGAAACAATTTACAAAACCACACTACAGAGCTATGTATACTATCAAGAGAGTACATATTGCCTGTCCCTAAAATCAGGAACCTGCATGGTAAATATGAAAGCTATTGGCTCTAGAACATTCCACAGACACAAAAATCCAAATCATAACCAGTAGGACCAGAGTCCTACTAAAAGAAACAGTAAGAACAGAAAAAAGCAAACTCTGACTCATGCCTACCTTCCAAATCTCACATGAGGCTGTGGCAGAAATAAAGTAACATTAAGAACTATGGTTGCAATGGAATCTAAGATACATACTTGTCAATTCTAAAGTTTCTAAATACCAGAAAGAAATCTGAATGATGTTGACCACCCTTCATAATATAAAATGAAATCCTAAATTCCGTATCAAGAGATACACTACAAACACAGAACATAAAAGGCAACTAAAGTAACTAATCAGAAAATATAAAGAAATTAGGACTTGAAATTAGGACAGGAGAAAGCAGGTAGGCAAACAGCAGTTAAGAGAGGACTGAATTAACAGAACCCTAACATATAAGAGACCAGTATGACTAGCCAGGTGTGGTGGTACACACTAGTAATCCAGCACTCCAGAAGGCTAAGGCAGGACTGTAAATTTGGGTCAGCCTGAGCAACTCAGTCACTCAGCAAGACCTTGTCTGTCAATCAATCAATCAATCAATCAATCAATTGATCTAGAGGAATGTAGCTCAGTGCATAGGTCCTGAGTTCAATCCTTAGTACCAGGAAAAAAAAATGAACAAAAAACCAGTATGACCAAAGACGTAAGAGTCCTATTAATAAGTCTTTTATTTTAAATGTAGTATTGCGAGTAAAACTGACTATAAGGAAAAATGTTTGCTGTTTTACAGATCAAGTTGTGAGTTATTTTACGCTTAACTCCTAACCCCAAAAATGAATAGTAATAAAATGAAACTAAAATGTCTTGGAATAGAAAACTGTGGAAGTACAAGCTTAAATCTTCTACTTTATGAAACAATAAAACAAAATTTTACAATAAAATAATAAGAGAATAACAATAATTAATACGCTGTATATCATGTTCAAAATAGTTACTAAGAATACAAGACATCAACAAAAAGGATTCTCTTACAAAGAAGAAACGGATATTAGCCCAAAACTTTGTTTGCAACAAACTAAGAGAAACTAGTAGTACAAATGAAACAAAATAGCATATAATATATATTAAAATATTTTTGAAACAAGAGTGTCAAAATGAACATAAGCTTAAAAAAGCAGTCAGTTAATGGGCTACTATCAGATGTTGTAAGTGACCAGACCACTAGTCCTAAGTTTGTTTTTCCTTAACTCTTACTGCAAAAAAAATAAATCGGGCTGGGGATTTAGCTCAGCGGTTAAAATGCTTGCCTTGCAACCACAAGGACCCGAGTTCGATCGCCAGCACCAAAAAAAAAAAAAAAAAAAAAAACCAAAACTCTTACTGCATATTAATACAAGTTTATTAATTCTAAATTGCTATCTAGTCTTTCAAATATTAAGGTTCCATCATGCATATGTGAAAATATGATCTTTTTCAAACTTAAAACGTTTTAAATATTAGACAAAACTTTTGTTCTGCAAATGTACTTTTGAATCAGATACAGAGTTGCATGAAAACCTACCCATAAGATTTGGACAACAAAAAATATTAGTCAATCTGTTTGTAAAAAAAGATTTAATGAGAACAGTGTACCTATCTGTTTCTCCTCCCTAAAAATACAGAAAATCGAACTTTCCAGCCCCAAGGCAGTTTGGTGGAGCCGTGTGATTAGTTCTGACCCATAAAATGTAAGCATTAAAAATGCCAGTCACTTCTGGGCCTAGACAGATAGAAGCACGGCAATGCAGGTCCTTGGATTTCCCTTTCCCCTGGTGATCTTGGCAATCAGACACAGTACTCTTGGCAATACAAAACAAGGGAGCCTACATCACTGAGTACCAAACAGAAAAATGTTCCTACAAATTCACTTTGGAAATTTTTTAAACTGAAAAATTTGTTAGGTTAAACCACTGAGATTTGGGGATTTATCTGCAACTATGGCACAATGCAGATATTAGTAATAAAGTCTATGAAAAATTTCCCTGCTTGTTAACTTTTAAACTATGTGTCAAATTCATTACCCATTTTAAATACTTAAGGGTTCACTTTGCACCGGGCATGATGGTTCAATCTGGTAATCCAAACAGTGATGGATCCTGAGGCAGGAAAATCCAAATTTTAGTCCCACCTAGGCAGTTTAGCTAGATTCTGTCTCAAAAATAAAACGAGTGAGGATTATTGGGGATGTAGAACCTCAGTGGTAGTGAGACATGAGATTAGGACATAGCAAAACTGGCTGGGGAAACAGGTATGACAGTTAATTACAAAATCCCAGGACAGACAGGCAGAACAGTTCTGAAAGCCCTGCACATGGACTTCTCACAAAAATGCGTGAAGATTTTCAATAGGATGGCCTAGACTTGATGTCGGCCTGAGGAGTGGATGACACAAAAAGGATAGTCCACATTGAGTTTTTGCCACTATGTTCTCACTTCAATGGTGGCCCACCCTCACACTGTAGGGTGTATTTCTTTGCCTACTTTACTTGGCCCAAACTGGCTCCGTGGAGCCTGTTTCTTTTCCTACTTTTTATAAAACTTTGCTGCCATCTGTGCTTGTCTCGACCAATTCTTTGCTCAGGACAGAAGGAAGCTAGAAACCACCTCCAGAAGGAGACTGTAGCACCCCTACATTTGATCCTCAGTACCATGCAATAAAGGGTGTGGGGGGTGGCTAACTTCTCTATACACATAAACGTATATTACAGAGACGTGTTTTATATACTCACATATATACATATACATATACATATATATAAACAGACTTATAAGAAACTCTAAACAACAAGAATATTCAACTTACAGTGAGAGCACATTTCCAAAGGGTAACTTGCCTCATTTCCCTGGAAGAAGAAAGGAAACGATTGGTCACAAGGTGGCATAAACTTCTTAAACTAAACAAATAATTTAGGTTACAAAAACATAAGAAAATAAGTCATAAACTAAGGTATCTAGATTTATAAATTAAACTTACTTTTGTAAAACAGTATGAAAACAAGTTTTACAAGAAAAGAAGGAAGTCCTTGACTCCAACTGGCTAAAGGTGTGGTTCTGCCACGTAGGACTTAGACAAGCATTTGATTAAAATGTATTTTAATTTTTTTTTCATATCTTAAACACACTATATACCAAATTTTCACATGCTCAAGATTCAGTGCTCCAACTTGTCTTGCTAAGTGAACTCATTTTGCAGAAGAGCTCAAAAGAAAGCCTCTTTTGTTACCTCTGTTTAATTGAAGCATTTCCTGAGACTAAAAATTGAGTTGGTAAAAGGAAAAACCAGAAAGCTATTACTATTTGTACCTGCACTGAAACAGAATTTTCTACATGCTCTGTAACTAATGTAAGAAAAGTATTAGCAGGAAGGTTAAGTTCAATATAAAACAGCTAACCACTTTAAAGACACTTCAACTACTTCTTTTCATGCAAACTCTTATTTCATAGTTTATCTGAACTCAATGTATTTTTAAAAAAATATAAAACCAGCTTTTACTGGGATATAATAGTTTTTTTTTTTTTAAGTATACTAGACACAAACTATAGACCTGTATCAATGTCTACATTTAACAACTTCTAGGGGTTGTGGATTTAGCTCAGTGGCAGAGTGCTTGCCTACATTTAACAACTTCTGAAGACCCGGCACAAGTTGGTCAAATATCTGGTGGAAGATCACACAATTTGATTATAAGTGGAACCCTAAGTAGCTCTAAATCTAGAACAATGAAAATTCCAGATTCACAAAGGTAAAATGATGAAGATTTTTAAAAAAGGTCTACAGAACTTAAAGTAATGTAAATTTAGTCAGTGATAAATTGAGTACCAAGCATTTCATATTCCACTTACATAATCTTGACCCTGCCTGGCAATTAACCCGCAACAAGTGTACAACAGAATTAATGTTGGAATATTTGATTATACTTATATACCTTACAAATCCTAGGAAAGCAATCTGAATTACTATGATTGGCTGGCTTTTAAATTCCTGAAATTTCTTTAATCCTATGTAACTACACAATCTAAGAAAGGTTTATCAGGAAATTGGTGCTTTCAGTTCTTCCTATGTTGCCAGTAACTGTCTTTTCCTTGAAAATTATAGCAAATAATTACAATTTTCCAGAATTGGTTTATTTTAGGTCACTTTAAAAATCAAATACATTTTAAAGCAAAGATAAAAGTAATAGCAAACAGTAAAGCTTGACATTATTCACGAATAGAGACGGATTTGTGCTTATTCCGTCTGTTACTTTACTGATCTTAATATTCTTTCTATATGATTCCTATCTTTATTGCCTCCCATATTCTTGCATGCCTCGATTTTAAAATACCCTTTTTCCTTATTGTACTCCTCCTGAAAATTTGTGGAAGGTTCTCAAGAGTATACTGAGCTTTACTAAGCTTAACATTGTTGCTGTGTTTATTCTATTTTATCTATTTTTTAAATCTAATTTTTAATGAGTACTATTTTATAAGTGAAAGTAAAACAGTTAATGTAATAGTTTCTGGCAGGAGTCTGAAATAAGGCCCTTGTTTTGGCTGCACACTGACCTTTACGGTATTATCAATTCTGTATGAATATGATCCATCTCTTCTATTTGTATTACTCCCACTAGCCAACATCCACAAGATCCAACAACACAAAACCGAACGACCAGCCAAATTAGTGCTCCTAAGGACTTTATTATCAACATTAACTATTTCTTATCTCTCTTGAACTTGAAATCTATAATATGCAAATGGTTACTACAAACTCAACCTATACAAAACTAACTACAGTACATCACATCCCTACTAAAAGGCAATAGCTCCACCGTGACTTCAGCATAAAAATTGACCTTAAGAAGCCATGAAAAGCCCTTTCAGAAAAATCCCAAGCAGCACCAGTATCTCAACCCTATCATCCTCAATTTCTAAATATTCTTTGAATTTATATGGCAAGACAGTCTTTGAGGTTTGTCTTCCACTGCAAAAAATTTTCAAAATAAAGGCAAAACACGGCAGTATAAAGATGATTTGGTCAATAGAGCCAATGTAATTCCGCCCTATATTGTTTTCATTCTGTTTAGTCATTAGTAAAAGCAACCAGTTTTAGAGTTTCCCTTCACCCTAGTCTCTTGAGCTTCAATCAAAAAGTATGAAATATTATTAGAACGTATTTCATTTGATTTGCGCTCTGGGCTATAGTTTATATCCCTGAATCTAAAGTACAACTATATTTAAACAAAAAAATCATTTTATAAATAATTATATCGGACTTAGCTGGAAAAACCAGCATTTCTGTAGGTAAGTCAGTTCTGCAGTAAATTTCTACCTGATTGCTCCAGTCCAGGACTGAAAAATACTGAAATAATGATAGCTACTGCGAGACACTTATACAGTAAGGTATTAGCACTTACTGCTAAAATAAACAAAACCATAAACTGTTACTATAGATGAAAGATTTCTTAACCTAATAAACATGTTTTAAAATGTATTTCAATAAGAAAGCCTGCAGAATTCAAACACTGTACCATAGGACCAAGTTATTGGTAAGATCACTTGATGAAGTTATGATATCCATTTCTTATGCCCATTTGGACAACCCAAGAAACTACAAGCAAATAGGTAGTTCGCTTGAAGTTCCACACAGACTTTCCTTATACTGATGGAAAACTCAGTAACATCTGTCCATGAAAGAATAATGTTATATGTTTGAACAGTACATGAAAAACTGGTAACTCATGAATATGTAAGAAACAGTATTTTGAGACAATCTGGATCACTGATAAAAGCAAACAAAAAGAGGTGAGCCCTTTGTCCTACTGGCCTGAGGACGTGTCCAAATTATAGCACAGGTGCATAATATTGCCAAGAGATACACGAAGTTCAAGAGGCCAAGGATGTTAGATTTGTGGGAAGGGGTGGGATGTTAGATTTCCCATCTTAGAGAAGGGAAGTGTATAGAGAGAAACCTTTGGAGATCTGCTACAAAGTCCTCTCCAGTCTTTGCATGCATTTGAAAGGAAACTTCCTAAATCTGGAATTAGTAACAGGTTGAACACATTTTGGACCTTGGACAATGCTAGATTCATGAACCCTTAATTCCAAATAATTTTAGTGTATGCCAAAACAAACTAACATTCATTAAAACAACCTAATAATATTCACTAAACCAATGCAATAAAATCCAGCCCACTAACATAAAAGTTACAATTACAACAACCAAGAAAAAACCATGACAAGATATTACAATTTGGATAAAACTTAAAAATATGCTAAGAAGCCCAGACACAAAAGGCCACAAATTGTATCCTTTCACTTATATGAAACATTGTAATAAGGTAAATCCATAGAGACAATTCAAATAGGTAGTTGCTAGGAACTATATAGTAAAGGAGGAATGAGGAATAACTGCTTAAATGGCTATAGGGTTTACTTTCGGAGTGATGAAAATATTTTGGAATCACAGAGGTAGGAAGTACATAGTTACACAGCATTCCAACATACTAAATGACACTGAAGTGCTCCCTTTAAAATGGCTCATTTTGTTATGTAAATTTCACCTCATAAAGAAACTTACATACACACCCACACACAATATGGTGTTTAAAGAAACAACAACCAAAACACTTCCAAATTTGAAAAAACATTAAACTCACAACCCAATAATCTCAATGAACCTCAAGCAGGAGAAGAAAAAAAAAATTAAACCCACATCAAAAGACATAATAATCAAATTACTAATTGCCTATGATACGGAAATTCTAAACAGAAGGAAAAAAGTACCACATGCATATGACAAAATTACTACTATGTATCTTTTCTCAGAAACAATAAGGCTAGAAAAAAAAGTTTAAAAAACTGAAAATATATATATATATAAAACCTATGAGTCCAGAATTTTATACTCAGCAAAAATACCATTCAATATTAAAGTATAATGTGTTTTCCAGACAAACGAAACTAAAGATTTAGGGTTCCAACATATGTTTCACTTTAAAAAGGTCAAAGTAAATAAATTCTTCAGAGAAAAGAAAAATCATACCAGATGGACAGTTGGTTCTAGGCCAAAAAATGAAGAATAACAGAAATGGTAAATATGTAAATATAAAAAGGTGTTTTCTTATTATTAAATCTTTTAAAATACTGACTAATCAAAATAATGTATTGTGGGGTATATATAGTATAGAAGCAAAACACAGAGCAGCAGCAAAAAGGGTGACAGAAAAATATGTCTCGTTAAAATCTTACACAATAAATAAAACACTGTGTGAAGGTACAGTGTGGTATGTTGAAGATAAAAACTATAAAAATAGAGTACTTTCTTTTAAAAAAAAAAGACACAAAATAAAATGTTATCTATCATGCTAATGGCCATTTTTATATGTCAACTTGATTGTGCTAGAGGATGCCCAGATACCCCGTTAAACATCGTTTCCGTATATTAAGAGCGTTTCTAGACAATGTTACAATCTGAACTGATGCTGAGGAACTGAGAGAAGTACTGCAGGTATCACTCCGTTGAGCACCAAACCAAAACCAAAAGAAATGTGTCCTGCCTTCTATGCCCCTGGTTCTCAAGCTTTCAGATTCAGACTGGAATCTATACTATCCAAGCTTCTGCTCTAGACAAGCTTTCAAATTATACCAACAGCTTCCTGAATCTCCAGCTTACAGACAGCAAGAAGTCAGACTCTGAACCACCATAAACATGTCAGAAAATAATATAAAATTGGTTTTCAGGGGAATACAATTATAAATTTAAAATAATTTAAATATAAAAAGTAATTTAATAATTAACCAATTTTAAAAGTGACATACCAAGCAATCCTAAAGATGAAAACAAATGGCTATGTGGTGGACAGAATTTTTAGACCACTGAAATTCACAAATTCTTGTACATATGTATTTTCTTCTATTTATTCAAACACTAATATAAGTATTTTTAGACCACTGAAATTCACAAATTCTTGTACATATATATTTTCTTCTATTTATTCAAACACTAATATAAGTATAACTGGAAGAGTATTCTACACACATTCCAAATCAGTTGACTTTAGGATGATCCAGGTAGGCCTGACCTAACAATAAGAGAACTATAAAAGCAGTTTTCTCTGGCTGGTCTAAGAGGAGAAAGCTGGAGATTCAAAGTCTGAGAGGAATTCCACACAGAGCGGATGGAGGAGGGGCCGCTTGGTACTGAATGCAACCAACCTACAAGAGGATAGCGGACCTTAGCGAGCTAGGCAAGGAAGTGAATTACGCCAACCACCTGAAACAGCTTTGATACCAACTTCCCAGAACCTCCAGAGAAGAATGCAGTCTGGAGTTCAGCCTTGAGATACCCTGAAGACAGCCCAGTTATTATGCTGTGGTGTACTTCTGATCTACAGAATTAAAACACAACAAATGGATGCTGTTTTTACTCACTAAGTCTATGGTAATTTGTTACGCAGCAATAGAAAACCAATACCCTAACATACAGTACATGTGACTAAAAGACAAATACAAACGTGCCAAGTGTTGTTGAAAATGTGGAGCAAATGCAATTTTTAAAACATTGCTAGTGGAAACTCAGAATTGTACACAATATTTTTAGAAAGCAGTCTGGTGGATTTTTTGTTTGTTTTGAGACAGGATCTTACTATGTAGTTCTGCCTGGCCTTGAACTTAAACTTTTGATCTTCCTGCTTCCAGCTCCCAAGTGCTGGGATTATAGACATGCACCACCATGCCAAACTCAGTTTGGTATATTCATCACACAGTTTACCATATCATTCTAAATGAAAACAGGTCCACACAAAGATGTGTACACGTACGTCCACAGTATACTTTTATTCTTAACAGCACAATCTGAAAACAATCTATATATGTCCAACTGGTGAATGAATAAACAAAACTCCAGTATCCAGACAATGTAGTACAAATCAGTTAACAAATAGATTACTCAAAATACTAAGTGAAAGAAGGCAGACACAAAAGATAATATGCTGTATAATCTGATTACGTATATAAATGCCGGAAAAGGCAAACTATTATGATTGAAAATTCAGGGGATGTGGGAGGAGGGTGCAAAGAAGAGGGGTACCAAGTAATATTTTAGGGTGACAGACAAGTTCTACATCTTGATTGTGGTCGCATTTTGAAAACTATATGCACCTGTCAAGGCACTGTAATGGTACACTTAAAACTGGTTCATTTTACTGTATATAAATTAAGCTAATTTTTAAAACTCGATAGGGAGCTTAGAACCAAATATAATGGAATTGTTTTGTAATGTAGTCTTAAGTCTGCAGTTAAGAAAGAACAACCTCAGCCGGGCATGGTGACGCTCACCTGTAATCCCAGAACTCTGAGAGGCTGACGCAGAAGAATCACAAGTACAAGTCCAGCCTGGCCAACTTAACAAGACCCCTTCGCAAGAAAAGACAGACAGACAGAAAGACAGACAGACAGGAAGAAAGAAAAAGAGACAGACAGACAGACAAAGAAAGACAGAAAGACAGAAAGACAGAAAGAAAGAAAGAAAGAAAGAAAGAAAGAAAGAAAGAAAGAAAGAGAGAGAGAGAAAGAAAAGAAAAGAAAAGCAAGCAAGAAAGAAAAGAGACAAAAAGAGAAAGAGAAAGGGCTGGAGATGTAATTCAGTGTAAAGGCCCTGAGTTCAATCCCAGTAACATTAGGAAAAAAAAACCAAAACCAAAAAGATCAGTTGTTAAAGACATGAGTAGATTAACACATGAAAAGACTCAATAAATTCATAGAAGTCCAGTTATTAACATACTTTAGATTTGTATTCTCCTTGGTATTTGCTTTTCAAAATGACTATTAAGCATCTGGACTTAACTACATTCATCTAAATTAAGCAAGCAGCATTCCAATACTGAATATAGTATTTACAGGCACAAGAGAGCCTATAACCAAATAAGGCAATGTTGTCACCTCTTCAAGTCTACTAGTACAATACTCTGACATTATACCCTTTGAAAATACTCCAAACTCTCAAAGAATACATGTATGAATTTTATTTTTGTTCTCTCAAATCTTGATACTTTAAGGTCAAAATAAAGAAAACAAAATAGAGATTAAAAAACTTCATTAACTTCATCGGAAATTTTCTTTGGATATTTTCCTAATTCCTACTAATTTTATCCCAAAATTGACAACCATAATAGAGTAAAAAAAAGTTTTGAATGCTGAGTTAGATGGACCTCAATAGTTACATTAGGAATTAATCCAAATGTCTATCTGCTGAAAGATAAGGTTTGTCAGCTTCCCACAGTTAATGTAATTATTATGACTGACTTTTTTCTTGAGTAACTGACCATCTTAATACTGTTCTACATCAAATATAGCTTATTCTTAGAAATTTAAAGTGTGAAACTATGGATACATGAATATGAGGGAGAGGGAGTAAAAAGATCAAAAGGCCGAAATGGTATATATTATATACAAACCAATGATACAAATTACTTCCAGGACAAATCTGCCTCTAAAAACTATGTGTCCATAAGTACCCTAGAGACACTAACTTCATGGAGAAAATAAGAAAGTTAGGCTCTGGCCCAAACTTCCGACTACTAATGAAGACACTACACATATTTAAATATAGCCACTTATAAGAAAAGGTAAAGGACAGAGGGAGAGAGAAAGGAAAAAAGGGAGAAAACAGAAGCAGAATGCCAACAAATTCTCTAAAGCACCCTGATGACAAAAGAGACAAAAAGCTTCCCAAAGAAAGTATGCATTACATTTTACTATTTTCTCTTACAGACCTAAACAGTACTCTTAAATAAAGCAGGGGAAAGCAATACATCTCAAGAGTACAAGTTGTTGGCAATATAAATCTAACAGGATGTTAGTTACAGCAACAAATCTGGTACCACAGATTTTTGTGTCCCCCCCGTAAAAATTATGCCATTATTCACGGTAAGAATATTCATTAAAACTATATATCATTTTAAGTCAAGACTTATCTGTATTTGTTAAATGATTTTAAAAAAACCTAAAAAGGTCTAGCCTGGTAAATGTCATAATTACAGTCTGTAACTTGCTTGGATCAATCTAGCACATTTTTGATTGAAAAATTCTTCAATAACAAGGCTTCAGAAAAACCACATCTAATAGTTTAACAGTCAAAACAGATCTCCTATTAAATGATTATTTCTATTTTCCTCTACTCCCCAGTGTTAACAATTTTTGTATGCTTATCCTCCATCCTGCACAACCTTGCTGAACTGAAAGGTTTTGTAGATTTTTTTTTAGGATTTTTTTTTTTTGGCCCAGGGTGAGGGGGTGTTGCTGGGGATTTAACCCAGGGCCTTGAGCTTGTTAGGCAAGCACTCTACCACTTGAGCTAAATCCCCAGTCACCCTTTTTAGGATTGTTCAATGCAAATAACTGTGTTATCTGAAAACAGGGAGATTTTCCTTATTTCCAATCTGAACACCTTACTGCACCGACCAGTTTCCAGCAGTATGTTAAAAGGGTCACATGTGCAGACAACCTTGCTTTGTCACAGACCTTGTGGGGAAAGCACTCATTCTTTTGCTATTAGATATAATGCTAGCTATAGGATTTTACAGATTTCTTTATACAACTCAGGAAGTTCCTCCCTGTCTTATTGTTGTTGTTTTCTTTTTGTTTTGTTACATGATTTGATTTACAATGGATGGGTATTCAATTTTATAGAGTGTTTTTCTTCATTGACTGATGTGATGATGACATTTTCTTCTTTAGCCAGTTAATATGTTTGATTATAATGACTGAATTTTGGACTTGTATGCCTGAATAAACCATACAGTACTTGGTCATGGTATATAGTTTTTTAAAGTACTGCTTAACTCTTGTTAATATATTGTTAAGGATTTTTGGCATCTGCATTGAAATGAGCATGTTGATATAGTGTTTTTGCACTGTCTTTTTAGATTCTGTTATCACAGCAGTAGGGCTATAAAAATTAGCTATTTCATAATGGGAGAAGTGTGGCAGTTTGTGTTTAAAGAATTGCCATTACTTCAAAGTTGTTAAATCTATGCACATAAAAACTACAGTATTCTCTTATTACCTTTTATTCAGGTCTACAGGGTCTATAATATAATGACACCCACTGTGTTTCATCTCTGATACTGGTAATTGGATCCTTTGGAAGTCTTACTGATCCTTCTAAAGAACCAGCTCTTTGCTTCACTGATTTTGTCTATTATTTTTCTGTTTGCTATTTCACTGATTTCTACCATTACCTTTTTTTTTTTAAATTTTAAACCAAGAAGATGTATTGGTACATTTTACATATAATGGTCACATTCATCACATTTATTTTGTACCTGTACATGATGCATCTTGGTTCTCCCTCCTCTTCCCCATCCCTACCCTCTGTTCCCTCCCTCCCTATTTACAGCAGGTTTATTCATAATTTTCCGTATTTTCCCTTTCCCTTTTCTTTCCTTTGTTGCCTTTCTGCTTCTCCCCTTCTTTCTTTCTAGTACTCCTCTCCTTTGTATATTATCTTCCTTTTATATAATATCTATTACACCTCTTTGTCCTTATTTACAGTTATGGTTTCTCGTATCAGAGACAATTCGATGTGTACTCCTGAGTGTCTGATTTATTTCACTTAAAAGTATGTTCTCAAGGAACATCCATTTACATACGAATGACTCTAGCTTATCCTTTTTTATGGCTGTGTAGTACTCCATTGTGTAGAAAAACCACATTTTCTTTAGCCATTCATTGGTTGTTGGGCATTTAGGTTGTTTCCAAGACTTAGCTATTACAAATTGTGTTGCTATGAACATGGTGGTGCATATGTCCCTGTGGTATGACGATTTTAATTCTTCTGGGAAGATCCCCAGTAGGGGAATAGCTGGGTCAAATGGAACCTCCAGTTGTAGTTTTTTGAGGAATCGCCATATTGATTTCCACAGTGGCTAGAATATACAAAGAACTCAAAAAAATTAAACCTCCCAAATTTAAAGACCCAATCCAAAAATGGGCAACTGAAATGAATAAACATATCTCAGACGAAGAAATAAAAATGGCAAATAAATATATGAAAAAATGTTCAACATCACTAGTCATTCGAGAGATGCAAATCAAAACAACATTAAGATTCCACCTCACTCCAGAAAGAACCGCGTATATGGAAAAATCAACCAATAACAAATGCTGGAGGGGCTGTGGGGGAAAAAGGAACTCTCCTCCACTGTTGGTGGGAATCTACCATTACCTTTATTTCCTTCATCCTGCTTGCTTCTTTTCTTCTAGATTCTTAAGGTAGGAATCTAGAATCTAGGTAGACTCTAGGTATTAGGTGAAAATTTTTTGTAGTGCTAGGGATTGGATCCAAGGCCCTCATGCATGCATGCAGCCTTTGAACTTACGGATACAGTATGTTTTCAAGGTGTGCATTTAGTACTATAAATTTCCCACTCTATGCTGCTTCAGCTATCCAACCAATTTCAGTGCTATAACCTTATTTTCAATAGGTTCATTGTATATATTTAAATTTTCCTGGAGACTTCCTCTTTGATTCAGGGATTACTTAGAAGTATATTCTTTAGTTTTCAAGTGTTTATAGAATTTTTTCTAATTCTGTTGACTTCTAGTTTGATTCCTCTGCAGTGAGAATATATTCAATGACTTTGATTCTTTGAAATGTGTTAAACATTGTTTTTATGGCCCAGAGTATAGCCACTCTATCTTTATGTATGCTTTACAGTCACTTGAAAAAGTGTTGTAGTTCCATTGTTATTTGGTGGGGTGTTTTATAAATGTGTACTAAATACAACTGGCTGTTTACCATATTGAGTGCTTCTATATTCTTGCTGAATTTCCTGCCTAGTATTTTTCCTTTCAGTTCTGTCAGTTTTGCTTCATATTATCTTGCAATCTACTGCCTGAAATACACACATTTAGGATTGGTATCATCTTGGACCCCTTCATCATCCTGTAATGCTCATTCTTTATCTGATAATTTGCTCTGCCTATACTATTACATTTAAGTAAATTTCTTTTAGACATCATATGATTGGATAATGTCTTTAATCAATTCTGCCAATACAGAGGTACCCTGGTTCACAAACACTTTTGTTTGGAAGCAATTTGGTTCACAAAAAGAAGTGTTTGACAAATTCTGTTTGTTTGCAAGCTCTGCACCAGGTGACAAACATGACCACAGCCATCTTTCCCACACAAACACAAACATGGCCATCTTTTCCAAAATCATAGAACAAAGCTGGGGATTTAGCTCAGTGGTTAAAGTGCTTGCCTTGCAAGCACAAGGGCCCGAGTTTGATCCCCAGCACCAAAAAAAAAAAAAAATCATAGAACAAATTAAGTTCGTGTATTGTATTTGTATTTTAACTGACACATTTAGAGCATTTACATTTATAGTTATTATTCGTATCTTAGAGATTAATTTGCCATTTTAGTTTTTGTTTTATATTTGTGATCCCTCTCATTTGTTTCTTTATCCTGTCTTCCTGCGGGCTACTTGAATATTTTTATAATTCCACTTTGATTTAGCTGTAGTGTTTTTTTCATGTAGTCTACATAGTTTTCTTAGTACTTGCTCTATGTCTTACATTATATTCACACAAATTCTGTCTACTGGTGTTATCTTACCCTCTCTTGTTTGTAGTTGTCATAAATTTCTCCTCTACATATCTTTAGAGCCGAAATTTGGGTTGTAACTGCTTCACTGTCAAGCATAACTTTCAAACCTCAAAAGGAGAAAGTAAGTCTATTTTATTTACCCATACTTTCACCCTTTGAATTTTTTTCCTCCTACTCCATGTCACAAGGTTCTGTCTTCCATTACTTTCCCACTGCTTTTAGAACTTCTTTTATGGCAAGTCTGTTGGTGGCAAATTCTCTTCATTTTCATTATCTGAAAATGTCTTTTTTTTTCATTCCAGAAGGGTATTTTCTCTGGAAACAGTTCTATGGTTGACAGTTCTTTTCTTATAGCATGTCAAAATTATGTCATTTCCTTCTGGCTTCCATACTTCCTATGATGAATCTATCACTTGAACTGTTTCTCCCATCTATATAAATTATCGCTTCTTTTGTGTTGAAAGCTCTTTCACATTTAATGGATTTATATAAATGTATACTGTTCAATGTTCACTCAGCATTTTCTTACTTACTTACTGATCACACAAAGACAGACCACATTGTTTTGGATTTCCCTGTCAGAGAAAAGTATCTTTTGAGTAATCACACAATTACTGTGCTGGCTGTGGATGACACACATTCTTAACTAAGATCAAAATTAAACGCAAAGATGTGTTTCCACACATGGCATCAGGTTCTCATTATGATTTGTTATACTGCAAGCTTCATGAACAGCAAAGTACTTGTTTTGTTCACTACACTTATTTCTCAGGGGATGACACATGGAAGGTACTTAAATATTTTGGATTATCACTGAAACATCCTTTTATAAATCTTTGAGAAATCCCCTCCTTTTTTTTAAACCAAGAAACTGACTCCCAAACAACTGACATATGAACTTTACACACGGTCCATCTGTAAATGGATCCTTCCTTCTGTATCCCAACCCCCAATATGCCCAGGACAAAGACTTCAATAGTTAGTGTTTCAAAAGATTGACTCAACGTCCATAGAAGATAGAATGGCATTATACAAAGTGGTTAGGGCACTGTAAGCAATCAATTAATAAATCCAAGGATTTAAGAATAAGATTTCACTCCTAAAGACACACGTTGTCTCTCAAAAACAATATTCAGGGCAAAAGCTTTACTAATGCAGAGGTCTTTTTAAGTTTACAAAAACAACGACATAAAAACCTGTTAGCTCTTTTCATTCGGTTTCATTCTGAAAAATTACTCCTCAAATTAAAATAATTCTTAAACTTCTAAAACCCTCAGATACTGCAAATAGATTAATTTAAATTTCAATGGCTACTTTTAGTTCATACTAAAATTATTTTTTCCAGTTTTAAAAGATTTTCTAAAAGGTAGAAACTAACAGATCCGGAAAGTAATCTTTAGACTTTAACTTGAGGGGGTTAATATTTACTACATGCCCAAAAGTAAACAAATACATACTGGGCACTTCGTGCAGACCATCTCATTTATTCTCTCAACTATCCACCCATAAAGAGGGATGTCAAGAAGGTTAAGCAACTTACACAACGTCACACAGCTAGCAGTGGTGGAGACCAAATCTAAACTTGAGCTGACGTAATTCTCACAGTACTTTTACCAATATATCATGAAGCCACAGCCTTTCGTATTACACAACAAAACCAGTATGTTACTGAAGTCACTTTTCCTCCTCTTAGAATATTTAAACTCAAGTGGGTTATCACTACCAACTCATGCTGAGCTAGTCGTCTTAGTGTGTCATTCCTGTATGTAACACAGTAGTCGCAGTCACACAAATGTAACAATAAGAGGGTACAAGACAGGCGAAGATAGCTGACAAGTGTAGTAAAAAGATGGAAAATACAAAATATTTTCAAACGGAAACTGTCCAACAACTTATTGTAGGTTGAAATACTACTTCAGTACCATATATATATATCATATACATACAGACACACACGTATACACATACATACATACATATATATGTATACACACACACACACACACACACACACACACACACACTTTGAGACAGGGTCTCACTATGCAGTTTAGGCTGCCTTGAGCTCACCATGTAGTCTAGGCTAGCCTCAAACTCGTGGTGATCCTCCTGCCTCAGCATCCCGAGTGTTGAGATCACGGGCGTGCACCACCACACCTGGTACTCCATTTAATTTTAAAAACACATATAATTGCCTCCCAAATCAAAAAATTCTGTAGGCAGGGTATTTTCAATAATTACAACTGAAAAAAATAATCTCAAAACAGAAGAAATAAAGTTCTAACGGTGGGAGTTTGGGTGATGGTATGAGACCATAATAACTGAGGGCAAAAGAAATAGTTTGGGTGGTCCTGGTGGTGCACACTTGTAATGGAGGTGCGGGAAGGAAACGGAAGGGGTGGAGAGGGGAAAGGAGGGGTGGGGTGGGGAGGAAGGTGAGTGAAGGGAAGTGACAGTACAAGTTTAGTAAGATGGAGAAGGTCAGGAAATACTCGAGTTTGGACATCCATAAACCTCAAGTGAAACCTCAAGTGATAGCTGAACCTAGAAGGTAAATGTGAGACAAGGTAGGTAAATTTTGAATGAAAAACTGGAATAACCAGAGATGTACATGACAAGAACATCAGATGAAATAAAGGAAGGTGTAATTGGATAGAAAGAAATTACTTTGTAAGAGAATGAGCCTATGAATCAGCAAACTATGGCACCAGGCCAACTCAGGCCTACCACTTGTTGCTTTTAACTTTACTGATACATAATTCATAAAGCGTACAATCGATCTAAATTATACAATTCGATGGTTTTAGTACACTCACAGGATTGCAGAACTATCCTACAATCAAATTCAGAATATTTTTATCACTCACAAAAAGTAACCCTCCAACTTGCCTCACACCAACTGTAGCTAACCACTAATCTACTTTCTTGGCTCTATACATCTGCTTATTCTGGATACATTACACATAAATGGAATTATACAATATGCAGTCCTTTGCAATTGACTTCTTTTACTTAGAATATTTTCAAGGTTAAACCATGTTTGCTGCAAGAACCGGTACTTTTTTTTACTACTGAATAATTTTTCAATGCTTACTTTGGCAGCATATATACTAAAATTCAATATAACTATCATATTTTATTTATCCATTCATCAGTCAATAGACATTTGGGCTATTTCCATTATTTGTATATTCTGAATAATGTCACAATTAGTACCCATACACAAGTTTTTTTGCTTCATTCCACACTTCATTTATTTCTAGTATATGTCCTAGAACACAATTACTAGATTTTATAGCAACTTTATGTCTAACATTTGATGAAATGTTTCCTAACCTGCTATATTTGCAATCCCACCAGCAATGTATGAGGACTCTAATTTCTTCACTTCTCTGATGATGCTTGTCTCTTTTATTATAGACACCTGATGGGTGTGAAGTGGTCCATCACTGTGGTTCTGATGTGCATCTCCTTAATGACTAGTGATGCTGAGCGACTGCCAACATGCTACTGACACTAAATTATCTTTGTATTATTGAGAGGTAAGAATTTATAAAGAATATACAAAATATTCTGAGTGTCCACCATCTATATGTCTCCACTACCTGTGTTTGTAAAATAACTCTTATTGGAACAGTGATTCTCATTCATTTTATAAATTGTCTATGACACCTGCTTCACACTACAGTGACAAAGTAGAATCACTGCAAAACATTGTACGGCCTACAAAGCCTAAAATATTTACTACCTGGCCTCTGGCAGAAAATATTCCCCAACTACTGGTCTAAAACAGTGCCAACCACTTCCATCCACCTCTAAGCTAAAATGAACAGCTCTACTTTACTTGAAAGGGCTTGTAAGAGAGATGATCTCCTTCCAAAGCAAAGTGAAATTTTGGTTATGGTAAACTAGGCAGAGAAAATACTTTGATAAGAGTATGACCACATGAGGAGACAGCTACACACATGTGAGGTAAAAGGTATAGTATAAAATTAGAAGCTACATTTTCTACTATTTACAATCCCATCAGTAATCTGTGACCTTTGTTCAGAGTATCAAATAAAATACCGATAAGCTGTTTTACTACTTACAAGGTCTACCTTCTAGCAATGAAAGGTAAGCTAGATCACTGCAGAACAAGGAATCTGACTTTTCTAGTATGAAAGAGCCCGAGACAATACAATAAGACCTAAGGAAAAAGACTACTATGAGATTTGGAAGAAAAGGTTTCCTCAAGGAGGGAAAAAAAAAAGACACTGAAGGAATCATTCCTCACTCTTCTTCAGTCTGATATTGCGGCAGCCTTCTCCTGGCATGCAGAGCTTTAAAGTAATGGGCTAATCTATGACAAACCAATGGCCAACATCACACTAAATGATCAGAAACTTGAAGCTTTCACACTAAAATCTGGAACAAGACAAGGCTGTCCACTATCACCACTATTATTCAATATAGTTCTAGAAACATTAGCCAGAGCAATCAGGCAAGAGAAAGAAGTAAAAGGGATAAAGATAGGAAAGGAAGAAGTTAAACTATCATTATTTGTGGATGACATGATACTCTACATAGAAGACCCCGAGAATTCCCCAAAAAACTTATAGATTTAATAACTAAATTAAGTTGCACAGCTGGATACAAAGTCAACACCCAAAAGTCAATAGCATTCTTACATACCAATAACAAACTCACTGAGAAAGAAATAACAGAAGATATGCCTTTCACAATTGCATCCAAAAAAATGAAATACTTAGGAATCTATCTAACAAAACAAGTAAAAGATCTTTTCATTGAAAACTACAGTACTCTAAAAAAAGGAAATTGAAAGAGCTTTCAGACAATGGAAAGATATCCCATGTTCGTGGGTAGAAAGAACCAATATAGTGAAAATGGCCATACTTCCTAAATTACTATACAGATTTAATGCAATTCCAATTAAAATACCAATAACGTACTTCACAGAATTAGAAAAGGCAACCATGAAATTTATCTGGAAGCAAAGAGACCAAGAATAGCAAAAACAATTCCGGGCAACAGGAATGAGGCAGGGAGCATCACAGTCCCCGACTTGAAATTGTATTAAAGCTTCTGTGATAAAAACGACATGGTACTGGCACGAAGACAGACCTGAGGACCAATGGAACAGGCTAGAAGATGAAGAAATAATTCCAAACACACTCAAGTACCTCATCTTCGACAAAGGAGCCAAACACCCCTACTGGAAGAAAGATAGCCTCTTTAATAAATGGTGCTGGAAAAACTGGCTTACTACATGCCGAAAACTAAAACTAGATACATGTCTCCCACCATGGACTAAGCTAAAATCAAAGTGGATCAAAGATCTCAACATTAAAACAGAAACACTAAATCTCCAGGAGAATAAAATAGGAAGAACTCTCCGAGACATAGGGGTGGGAAAAAAATTTATCAACAAAACTCAGACTGCACGGGAAACAATACAAAGAATCAATGCTTGGGACCACATCCTATTAAGAGGCTTTTGCACAGCAAAAGAAATTACTAATAGAGTGCGGCGAAAAATCACAGACTGGGAGAAAATTCTTGCCAGCTGTCCCTCAGACAAAGGTCTAACATCTAGAATATATAAAGAACTCAAAAAAATCAAACCCCCCAAATTTAAAAACCCTATCCAAAATAGAGAATCTGAAATGAATAGACATTTCTCAGATGAAGAAATAAAAATAGCAAATAAATATATGAAAAAATGTTCAGCATCATTGGTCATTCGAGAAATGCGGATCAAAACAACACTAAGATACCATCTCACTCCAGAAAGAACAGGTATTATCAAGAAATCAACCAATAACAAGTGCTGGCAGGGCTGCAGGGAAAAAGGAACCCTCCTCCACCTTGGTGGGAATGTAGACTGGTCCAACCACTGTGGAAATCAGTGTGGAGATTCCTCAGAAAACTACAACTAGAGGTTCCATTTGACCCAGCTATTCCTCTGCTTGGTATCTTCCCAGAAGAATTAAAATCATCATACCACAGTGATATATGCACAACCATGTTCATAGCAGCACAGTTTGTAATAGCTAAGTCTTGGAAACAACCTAAATGCCCAACAACTGATGAATGGCTAAAGAAGATGTGGTTTTTTCTATACAATGGAGTACTACACCACCGTAAAGAAGGAGTCATTTGTATGTAAATGGATGTTCCTTGAGAACATACTATTAAGTGAAATAAATCAGACACTTATCAGTACACATCGAATTGTTTCTCTGCTTTGAGAAACCATAAGTGTAAATAAGGACAAAGGGGTATAATAGATATTATGTAAAAAAAAAAAAAAAGGATAGTATTCAAAAGAGAGGAGAACTAGATAGGGAAAGAGGGGATAAAGAAGGTTAAAAGTAAGATGAAAGGGAAAAAAAATGGAAAAATGTAAATAAACTTGTTGCAAATAGAGAGGGGTGGGTGAATGGAAGGGAGGGGAGGGGAAGAAGGGAGAAAACCAAGATACATTATGTACAGGTACAAAATAACCATGCTGATTATGATCATTACGTATACAATATACCAATACATGTTCTTCTGTAGCACTTACTATATTGTACTATAGTTCTTCCTCCATGTGGCTGATTCAATCTATGCTATTACATCTCTGTGACTGCTGTCTTTTTCTTTCATCTTTGTGTCTGACATTGTATTTGATACATGTAGTAGATGAACATTAAATTCCTGGTAAGTGAAGGAAATCAAAGATTTAGAATTGTGATCACATTTTATAGGCTGTTCTTAGAATCTAAAAAAAGTCAAGATAATTCAGTGTAAACAAAAGTAAACGTTCATAAATTCTGCATTTCCTCTAAGTATGAAAATGTTTACTTGCTATTTACAAATAGAAAGTAACACCTTGACACACAACTCTCTACTCAGGTATATAAAAAGAACCTTTAAGCATAAAAGAAGTTCTAGTTTTTAGACTCAATAGCACTTTCCTTTCTGGCAGCCTTCCCACAGTACCTAACACTCTGTGGCTTTCAAAGAATTTCTCTACAGAAAAAAACTACCCAGTCCTAGATGGTAATATAACTTAGTTCCATTGTACCTCTACATTACATGAAAATTACCACAATGGGGACTAGATTTAGACATTAACCATCTCTCCATCCCGCAAATGCATCCTCTGCCCTAGAACAGTCTGTAGCTTAGGAAGCAGGAAAACATACTGTAGTAAGGAATGGACTACAGTGAAAGTTACTTACTGTTATGTTCGATATCTAAATATCCCCTAAAGCCTCATCTGCTCATTTAGGGCTTTTGGAGGGTGCCTGGATTATGCAGGCTTATAGTAGTTAACTTGCTGTTACGTGGTAGGGGGAAGAGGTGGGCCACTGAGGACAATCCTGGAAGCTTATCTTCCTCCCAGGCTCTTCTCTTCTCTCAGCTTCCTGGATGCCATGAGATGAGCAGTGCTCCTCTGACCAGGCCCTTCCACCATGCTGCTGCGCCTTGGAGCCAGCTGACTATGGCCTGAAACTTCTACAAACTATGAGTCAAAATAAAGCTCTTCTCCTTTAAATTGAGAGTGTTATATATTTTACCTGAGTAACAAGGAAAACTAAGACAGACTTTGGTAGTGGAAAAGTAGGGTCATTTCTGTGACTGTACCTAATCATATGGTTCATAAACCTTTGAAACTTTGAAACATGGTAAGAGTTTGGAAACATTTGGAGATGTCAGCCAGACAGGCAGCCCTAGCAGCATGTAAACTGAGTTTGATGAGAGATTATGGTCGGAACTCAGAAGAGCAGAATGCTGAATAGAAATGCAGATGATAAAGACCAGACTGAGAAGGTTTCAGCTGGGAACAAGGACTCCACTGGTAACTGGATCCAGACCATGTGCACTAGGCTTTGGCAGAAATTTTGTCTACATTCTACTCATGTCCTTGGACTTCAAGAGAAACTAAGTACAGTGGACTAATTAATCTGATGGAGGTCAAGGCAAACTAATTAATCTGATGGAGGTCAATGGGGATGCCGTAGCATGAATAATGATGGAGGATTTTAGCCAGGTTTATACTGAAAATCAGGAGCAAAAAGTCTATTGTAACATGTTCATGTTGGAGCTGTAATTTGTTAGTCTTGCTGCCAAGTGGCTCTGATATGAATTCAATCATTCCTATCAGCTTCAGCCACCAGTGTTACACGCATGCCTATCCCTTCGGGCAGCTTGTACCATTTCTTAAGTGTCTCTGACTATAGTAACGCAAAAAAAAAGCATTGATTTGGCAGACCAGATGTCACCATATTATAATTCCTTAAGAAAAACATTAAAATGACATAAAAATTGTAATACAGGTAATTTATGGAATAGCAGTTGTAAATACATATTACCTACACCAGCAACGGGGTACTTGTAAGATTTCCATGTTAAAATTTAGAAAATAAGTCACTGATGAATTATTCGTGGACAGAAATAGATTTCTTATAACTTAATGAAATAAATGCGTTGCTCATTGTAATAATTTTAATTGGTATGAACAGTATTAATACTTACAGCTGAGCAGTAATTATTCAAATTCAAACAACTTAACTAGGTTCAGTCCATTTATAGGCTTTCGATTAATTTTATCAGTAAAAAGACTGAAAAAAGTAATTAGATCCATTTTACCACCAGAAGTACAAGCCACCCTATGGGACAGTGGTGCATGAACCACCAGTGGTTCAAGCCGGGTTAAAACTTTTCAGTTTTCCCACAAAAGCAGCAGAGGAGAGATTGGTGGCTGAACAGATTGGTATGAGAAAGAAGCCATGTACTTTTCATGAGGACAAATAGGAAAGATGCCTTGAGAGCAGGTGAGGAAGCATCAAGGCCCCACCCTTCAGAAGTTTAAAATTCCAAGTCAAAGGCTCTGCCTGAGAACAGAGTCCCAGCGCACAGTGTCCCACAACAGTGAGCAGCACAAGGCCTATGGGTGCTGCTCCCTGGGACTCAGTTCACAGCACTCGGCCATCCAGGCACCCAGAGACCTCTGCAGCTGTTAGACAAGGGAGTTTGGCTATTGCATGAGCTGGCAGCAGTCCTCATCATCGTCCACATGGTGCTGGTTTTACGGGCAGGCAGAATGTAAAAGTTGTGGGGTCAGGGAGGCTTCCATATCCAGATCTCAGAAGGAAGCCTGGAAGGCTGGGGAGTGTGCCTGGAGTGTTCCTGGCCTGGAAGGCCTGAGAGGGCAGTATATGAACCCGTTGAGAGTGAAACCAAAAGTGCAATGGAGACCCAGAAAGGAGGAGATGCCAGAAACATAGAACATCTGAGGGAAGCTGAAAGGAGTGTGCAAAGCCAGCCCAGGAGAGAAACCGCTAGGGCTACAACCACCAGCAAGGCCACAGCGGCAGAGCTACCCAAGCCCTCTGAAGTTCCTCTCTCACAGCTGCAACTTGCCCCACGTGCTGGACAGAGAGGTAAAGGCCTTACCTGGGTTTCAGTCTTGCTTTGATTCCATTCCTTTCTAATCCCTACTTCTCCCTCTTGGAATGGGAATATTTACCCTTGGTCAATGTATGCACGGCAGTGTTTAACTTTTTTTTTTTTAAATAGGACTTACAGCTAAGAGTTTGCTTTGACTACCAAAGGAGACTTAGACCTGGACTTCTCAGCAATACTGGAACTATTAGGACTTTGACGACTCTTAGAGATGTTCTAAATGCAATTTGCAAAAAGAGATGTACAGGAGTCTTTGGGGACCAGAAGCAGAATGTTACATTTTATATCTAGGTATCTCCCCCAAAGCCTCATGCACTCATAGGTGGACTTTTAGAACGTGACAGGATTATGGGAGTTATAGATGACTTGCTATTAGATGGGGCATGGCTTGGAAGGATTTATCTCCTCCCTTTTTCTCTGGTTCTTGTCATGAGGTGAGCAGCTTCCTCTGCCATGCCCCTGTGCCATGCACACATTCGTTCCTTGGAGCCAGCTGACTACAGACTGAAACCTCTACAAACTGTGAGCCAAAATAAACCTCTCCTCCTTTAATTTGCATGTACCGGGTTTTGTGTCTCAGTAATGAAGACACTTACAAATGGCCCAATCCCATGTGTGTCCCACCATTACATTTTGGAAGCATGTAACTTATTAATGTCACAATGTAAATGTAAATTAATAAGCATGTAACTTACTAATTTCAAAGATGGGATGCCTGGGGATACGTCTCACTTAAATCTGATTCAGATGAAGACTTTGGGCTTTTAAATTGATGGTGAATAAATTAAAACTTTTGGGACCATGAGGATGGAACAAATGTATTTTTTTACATGAGAAGGACATTGGAGGGGTGGGGGGCTATGGTTTGACTGTCCCCTCCAAAAGGGGTTCATATGTTTTGTGGCCCCAAACTCATGTGGATGGTATTTGGAGGCGGAAAGACTCTCATGGTCATGGCCCCTTGAAACTGAACTTAGGAGCTTCAGGATAGTACTGTAATACAAAAATTTCATTTCTTTACCCACTCTCAGGTATTTATTACAGTGACAGAAAGCAGACTAAGATACACAGTAATCACTAGCCATATGTAGCTTCTGAGCACTTACAGCTATTATGCCTAAAGAACTGAATTCGTATTTTAATTAAATTTATACAGCCACATGTAGCTAATGTCTCCTGAACTGGATATTACAGAACTGTAGTGCACTGAAAAACAAGAACATTAACAAGAGGAAGAACATACGATAACAAGTCAAAAAGACGGTAAAGATAAAACAACCTGTCAAGAAGGCAAATCTCAAGTATCCCTGGGTTCAAATTCACTTTTACTTGAGAAAGATTATTGTTAGTTTATAGTTCATAAAATTCTATTTGTCAGGAAAATAACAGCACTACAAACACAAGATCACAGGTTTTTCTCATTACCCACTATCACTTATTTTTTCTGGGATTCTAATCTTTATTAAGAAGATCAGCTTATAAGTGAATAACACTAAAAGATGCTAGTTTATTACATGCCTAAAACTCGAGTTTGCTTGTGGCATCACATTCAAAAAGATATGAAGGGGGTTGGGAATTTAGCTCAAGTGGTAAAGCGCTTGCCTAGCAAGCACAAAGCCCCGAGTTCAACCTCCAGCATCAAAAAAAACCCAAAAAAACAACAAAAGGATATGAAAGAAAACTATCTCCAAAACTAAATAAAGGATAAATAAAAGTGGTAACAGATCAATAAGGGCCAAGGGCAATGGCTTGAACCTTTTTATTGACAGCTATGCTTTCTCCAGTTGTGCCTGGGTTAAAATGCATACTTAATTCTAAACATACAAAAAGAATGAATACTCTCTATTGTTTATAAGAGACCTGCCTAAATCATGGACCAAATTCATAACATTAAAAAGTCAATGACATCTCATTCACAGAAATGGTTTCTAGAGTACCAATATGGTTCTCCCTCTGACAGTCTAAGAAAGTCAGATAAACCTGAAAGGAAACAAACTATCAAAATCTGTGGCTTCCTGAATTAATGCTAAATTTTTAATGATTTCCTACAAAAATCAAATATTTTAAATATTTTATAGTACAAATCTATAAAAACTGAAGACAAACACAGAAATATATATAAGTCGTATTTTATTTATTAAATTTTATGCCTGTACCACACTTTTGTGCGTTAGCTATAAGATACTATTTAACCAGGAAAGGCATACCAGATGGTAAGGAAAAAAAATTCAGAAAGGGAAAGAGTGAATGAAAGCTACTGAAGAAAAGCCTTATTTAAAAAATGAGGAAGAAATTTTAATCTAGAAAGGTTGAAATAGATGCTTCATCCACTACACTTTGGAAGTCATTTTTTCTCTTTTCAAGACTTTGTTGACTGAGGTTTGGGATTTAGCTCAGTAACAGAGCACTTGCCTAGCAAGCGCAAGTCCCTGAGTTCGATCCCCAGCATACCCCCACCAAAAAAAAAGAATTTATTGACTTAGGTAGTTAATGCTTAGTAAGATGTGAAGTGGAAATAATACAAAACTTATTCTAGTAAAATATTACTTTCCATAAGAATAATTTCATAATGCTGTCAGAGTTCAGCCTTTTATTAAAGTACAAACCTCAATCATTCTAAAATTGCTACCTAATTTAAATTATGAATTGTTTCTGACTCATTTTTACATTTAAAATATAGTTTAAAACCCTGGAATAAAACTGTACACTTGCACAAAGGAAGGGAGAAAGAAAAAATTTACAACTCCCTTTTACCAGAATACACATAAAGCTTAATATTGGAGGACAGATAGCCAGAGAAGACTAACTTTCCATTTCACACCATTCAATATCACTGGAATTTTTAAGCAAATGTATGTATGTAGATTGATGGAGTATCTTTAGAAAATTTAGAAACCTTAGGAATATTGCTCAACTCAGAAAACTGTTCCTTTTAGACCTATGTAACTTGGTCACAAGCACAAATAAATCTGAGTTACTTAAGCAGAAACTGGCAAAATACTAACCTCTTTTCTTACTAAAACCTATTTCTTAGACTTATTTCCTTGGTCACTGATTCACTGTTGCCCTCTCCTAGAGTAACCTGCTGTTTACTTAACACCCCATTAACTCTCTTTGAAACTCCCCCAGATCAATAGCATAATCCTCTTCACCACACTGACCTACCCACCCCACCCTGTCCTCGGCCTCAGCTTCAATCTTAACAAAGAATCTTGCCTCAGACTATCTTGAATTGAGATACTGAGCGTTAGTCCACCTGGTACGAACTATGTTAGTAAAACATACCTGTGGCTAGGACCTAGTCTTCGCAGATTTTTTCTACGTCTTCTTTTTTGATTTACTGTCTTCCTTTTATTCTGTTCTATCTCTTCTAAGGCTTATTCCACTAATAATTCTTACAACTCCCTCCCCTGACTTCTATTTCCTAATTCTCAAAAATTAGGAAAGAACTTACTGTGACTATAAACAAAAGGTTAACCATCCTTTGGCCTTTCTTTCAAAAAGGTATCATCCACTACCTCCTATGTTTCATCAGCACCTACTCCTTTATTCTACTTATTCACTGACATGTTCATTCTCCAACCACTGCTTAATACCTATTATATACAACGTACTTGGAAAATAAAAATGAAAGCCGAAGATGCCCTCTACATTCAGAGCTTACATTCCCTTGAGACCTTACTTTCGTCACCTAGGACTGAACTGAAGTTACTGTCTTAAGATCATTACTATTCTTCTAATGACTAATTCCATCAATATCTTCTTGAAAAGCCTCATCATAACCCTGGCTTCAGTTATCAACTTGATTCAAACATTCTAACTCTACTTTTTATAATGGAATGTCTCAAGCCCTTTATAGTCACTAAAGCAAACTCATCTTTCAATACTTCTTTCAGCTAGCAGTTCAGTCCTACTTCCCTATCTTTTAGTAATAATGTAGACCTATTTTTATATCCAATCACTAGATTGTGTCACCCCATGACTATTTTCTCAGAATGTTCCATTTTTCAATTTTTTATTTAAAATGTCTACACCTCTATTTATTTTCAAATCTTTGTAACTTCATACCTGTAATATCTCAGAGCAGTACTTTCACCTACAATTTCCACTTCTTCCAAATCAGCAAACATCTTACTTCCAAATTTACCAATGGTTCCCAAATGGAAGCAAACTAAAGTCACTTGTAATTTCCAACTTCCTTTTCCATATAAACTCTTATATGACCTAGAAAACAGATTTTATCTTCACTTCTTTCCCTTTCCTCCTCTTGTCTAAGGAGAGTCACATTCTACTTCCTTAGGCACATCAGTCAATAATTCCATCCTTTTTCTGAAAAAATTGAAAAGAACTTCTCCCTTCTTTCTTTTTCTGGTTTAGTCCTCTGACACAAGATAAATGCTTCCTCACACCTAAATTCTCTAGCTTTTATCTTCTCTCCTACTCAAAGCTTTAAACAACAGTCTACACTCTATGTCTGTTTACCCATTTATTCCTGAAGTTACTACATCCTGGTCTTCCTTGCAACCATTATAACCACTATTGCCAAAGTCATCAGAACTCTCCTGATCACTCCAAAGGACCCTGTTAAATTTTTCTTTCCTAATTTATTTTCTTTTTTTTGAGACAGGGTCTTACTATGTAGTAAGGCTGGCCTTGAACTCGCAGCAATCCTCCTGCCTCAGCCTCCTGAGCTCTGGGATTACAGTTGTGCGCCACCACGCCCGGCTTCTTCCCTAATTTCTCTGAAGCAACTATTCACTTCCATCTCCCTTCTCCTTAAAGCTCTCTTCAATTTGACATCACTTTGTTAATTTCTATCTCTGTACCTATTATTCCTTTTTTTTTTGGTGCTGGGGATCAAGCTTGGGGCCTCGTGCTTGCCAGGCAAGCACTCTGACCACTGAGCTAAATCCGCAGGCCCCCTGTAGCTATTATTCTTAAATCATGACAGGCTCTTCATCCACTTTCTGCATCTTATATGTAGCATTCTTTGGTGTTTGATCACTTTGCATCTCATTTTATAGTCTCTCTATAGAAGACTTCTTGTATAGAGAGAATATACAATAAGAGAACATACAAGAATATACAAGATTTCTCCTAATTTCATGGATTCCAGTCCCTAGAACAACTCTCAAATCTTTACTCCAAGCCCGGATCTCTCCACAGAGCTCCAGATATAACCTATTGGGCATAACCACCTAGATGACCCCAGACAATTTTAAACTCAACATGTACAGCTGGAGGTATATAGCTCAGCAGCAGAGTGCTTGTGTAGCATGTGCAAGGTGCTGGATTCAATTCCCAGTATCTCAAAAAAAAAAAACACAAAAAAACACATACAAAGCAGAAATGTCTAACAGTAAATGAGACAATGAAACAATGTCATTCTCCTGCATAGAAAAATAAGCTTAATAAATCTCTCATGATATGCACACCTCCTATGCTACAGCCTCAACCTCCGTAACACTCTCTCCTTTCCATCCTACTCCCTTATTCTCCAGCCATGGTGACTACAAAATGCTTCTCAACTTATGATGGGGTCACAGCCTAAAAAACCCACATAAGTTGCAAATATATATCAAAAATGTTTTCATTTCTCTGTGTTTGTGTGTGGTACTGGGGACTGAACCCACAGATTATCCATTGGACTATAACCCCAGCCCTTTATTTTGAGACAGGGTCCAACTAAATTGCCCAGGTTGTACTTGAACTTGTGATCCTCCTGCCTCAGGCTCCCAGAGTACTGGGATTACAGGAGTAAGCCACCAGGCCGGGCTTTGAAAATACATTTAATATACTTAATCTACCAAACATCATAGATTAACCTTAGCACATTCCTTAAACATGCTCACAACACTCACATTAACCTACAGTGGGCCAAAACCTCTAATATAAACTCCATTTTATGAAAAAAGTATTGAATAGCTCATGTAATTCATTGAATACTGACAACAAAAACCATAATGGTTGTATAGGTATTCACCATTAATGTATGGTTAGTATATGATTATTTGCTTGTGTTTGTTGTTGTTTTATCTTGAGATAGCGTCTCACAATGTAGTCCAGGCTGGCCTCAATCTCATGGTGATCCTCCTGCCTCAGCCTCCCCGGTGTTGGGATTAAACCACCAAGCCCAGCAAGGTTAATTTATGTTAAAGTAGTTTCCGCTCAATGTTTATCACTTTCACGCTACCATAATGTTGAAAAATCTTAAGTTGAACAAACCATTGTCAATTAGGCTCTAGGTGCACTTTCATTCTCAAAATGGTTTGTATAGTTCATGCCTCTCTGACTTTGAACATAAGCTCTCTATCTGGAGTGCCCTTCCTCACTGTCTCAATGTTCATTCTTTTAATATTCAGCTCAGGTACTACCTCTTCCAAGAAGCTTTGGGTGACTTTCACCACAATTTGGATTAAGCCTCTTCCCTGCCACACACTGATTTAGTTTGTTAATAGCACATACCATACTGAATAACTGCTGACTTATTTAGCCCTCTTGATTAAGTACTTAGAGATAACAATCACGTCTTGTTAATACTATTAATGCTAGGCAGATTAAAAGACACTAGACTAAAATTTAAACAAATACATCCCTCAAAACTCTCTAAACAGTGGCTCTCAACATTTACCCTGTATCACATCACTTACAGAAAGGCACTACAGATAGGGAGCCTATGTTCAAAGTCATAGAGGCATGAACTATACAAACCACTTAGAGAACAAAAGTACATGTAGAGTCTAACAATGGTTTGTTCAATTTAACATTATGGTAGCATGAAAAGTGACAAACATTCACCTATACAGAAAGACCTGTAAAATCCAGACTGTCGCTTCAGCCCCAGAACTGTTCCAAGGTGGACCCCAACACATTTCCAGATGATAGAGGTACTAAAGCTGCTGATCCGGGGCTGCATTTTGAGAAACAGAGCTCCAAATACACATCTCTTCTACTTTCAGGATTTAAAGTGTCTTCTAGATGCCTTCGACTTTCTCTTCTGCAATCCTATCTTTTTAAACCCAGCACAATTTTCACTTCCTTCACATTTATTTTGTTTTTTGAGACAGTATCTTGCTATGTAGGCCAGGCTGTCCTTGAACTCATGTCAACCCCCCTGCCGTAGTCTCCCAGATGCTGGGAATGCAGGCATGTGCCACCAAACCCAGCATCACCTCTATAAAACTTTCCCTAATTCTCATCTTGCTCTTTCCTCAGTTTCTATCAGACTTTGAATATATTCTTCATATGTTATTCATTGCATGCTAACTTACTTTGAAACTACTTAAGTGAGAGTAGAAAACCTGCCTTTAATTAGTTTAAAATCCTCAACAACAAAGAGCACAATAAAGAGCAAACTTCAGACAAAAATCCAAAAGTATTTGTTCATATGAATAAAACCCTGGTCTGCCTGACTTGCTTAACCCTCATAACCCAATCTCACTTTCTTATACTGCCTTATTATCTATGACAAATGCCTGACTCTTCCATATCTGTCTACTCCTTACACTGTTGATTAACCCTATGCTTCTTCATCTTGTACCTTCAGCCATTTTCTTCTTCCCATCCAATACAGGACATAATAAGAGGAGAAACTGCCTCCTTATGACTGATGTGAATTTTAATTCCAACAGCCGTGATAGGTAGCTTGCTTTCTCTTTTTAAAAAAAAATCATAAACAGCAATAAATGTGTTTTAAGTTTCAGTTATAGATTGTGCAGACGATAAGTTTAATAAAGAGTTACGAAAGCACAAAGACAAAAGGCTCTTTGTAAAATTTCATGCTGTCTTAAGAAACAATGCTTAATAAACTATGTTCATATGCGCATCCAGAACAAAATCCATTATTTTCTATCCCAACAAAAGCAGATAGAAACAAACATTTGGGGGAAATTCCTAAGAGCTCAGTAGTCACAGATCTTTAAATACATATTCCTAACTTTCATCCTCCTCTTAACAGTTTAAAATTCAAATAAGGGAGTAGGGAGGGGAAAAAAATTTCACTTTCAGGTAAAAAAAGCAGAAACTTTTAAGGCAGAAACTAAAATAACCTAGTTAATAGGTTCAGTTGAATTTTAAAAGTTCTCTTTCTTCTTTCTTCAATTAATCAGTGATAGTAACAGCTTTATAAAATCTGTTAACAAAAATGTCTATAATAATCACTAAGAATTATAAGAACTTTTCCAAAAGGAGTGAAAATTTTCAGAAATAGACATTCATTTAATTAGGAATATTAACCAGATCACTCCAAAGACTGGCTTGAGTTAATCAGTATCCCACATGGCAAAATTGAGATATAGGTATGTTCTTGAAATTTCCAAACCAATGCTATAATTCAGCAGACCAAAATAATCCTAATCTTGGGAAACCACAGATTCCCTGACATTATGCCAGTCCTGAAATGGTGCTGAAAGGATGAGAGAGAAAAGAGCCAAGGGTAAATTAGAAAACTTAAAAGCAAACTGAAAGAGAAGAGCAGGAAAATAAAGACCTGAAAGAAAATACATAAGGCACATCCTAAAATATTTTTTTAAATTAGGAAACAGTACCAAAAAGATAAAGAGACTAAAGAGCTAAGGGGCTGGTGGGGAAGGCAGCGCAGTGGTGGAACATATGCTTTAGCGTGCAAAACCCTGGGTTCAAACCCCAGTACCAAAAAAAATAAATACTAACAAAAATAAATACATTATCTTCAAGAGCCCAAACTTCAAGTAAAATATATGTATACAAATTTCTGTTACAGCACTAACGTGTAATTCCTAACTTCTAAAGACTGTGCCAACAAAAAGATTGTACTGTGAATGGCTCTGATCTTTCTAAATTGTTCCCAGTAGAGTCTGGAAAAGCCTAAGTTTTGTGACTTTGGCTGGCCAAAGCTATTTGAGCTGCCTCCCAAATTGGCAAGGAAAAACGTCCTCTACACAGCAAAATCACAAATCATTTATTAATTCTGCTCCTAACTAGTTTTTAAGTATGCCAATAAGCACACTTAATCATTTGCGTTTTGTTTTTTAAAAAGGTGACTTGCTTTTAATATTTCAATTTCAGTGTATTCCCTCACCAGCACCACCAAATTGATTTTCAATTGCAATCAACAGAATTCCTATCTTCACTAATCCACCACTATATGTGAAGTACTTGAATTCCATATACAAGGTGGAATACTGCACAATCAAAAAGTGTAAGAAATTAGCCAATTACCAATGAAAAATCTTCTGATAACTGTTCAAAGATGTTGGACAAAGTGTAACAATCCAATCTCTCGTTCGAAGAACTGATATACATACAGAATCGTCAATGCAATTTTTTTTCTGCTACTTCTATAACTCTCCATTACAAAGAGGAAACTGCAACGGGCTAGCCGGAGCTAGAGAACCGGTAAAGTAACAGGCGAAAAGGGCGTCGTTGATTTCTTGGCTACAGTGACAGGCGAGAGACACACCCCTAGCGTCGGTCTGAAACACTACAGCACTGAATTCTACCTAGGGATTAATGTGAGGGTAAGGAAAGACAAATTTAAATCGCCATGATTCAAAAACATCCACCCCAAGAGACAAACACGCGAAGGTAACAAAGAAAATAAAACATTCTGGCTAGTAGGGAAGCACTAAAAAAATAAGTATCCCATTTTTCTAAGACCAAGCCGGCCTGTTTTTATGAATATACACCTCGGCCCTTTCCGGTTCGCCAGTGCAGAGAAAAGCCGCAGCGAAAGAAACCCCCGGAGGTTGCAAACGGCAGCTCAATAAACACCGGAGAGGGAGGAACTAAGTGGCAGGATTCCTGCCAAGACTCAGTGCTAGAAAACAGGGAATGAGTGGGAGAAAGAGCAGCTCGGGAGAGAGAGCGGGTCTTACATAAAGCGCCATTTGCTACCTATCCCTATTTCCCCAGGATTTCAGGATCCCCTCCAACTTGCGAGAGCGAGTCTAGGGGCGGCGGGGTCTCCACGTGGAGGAGGGTCGGACAGCAGCAGCGACGGGCGACTGAGCGCCTGGCCGACGGCGGGGGCGGCGACGAGGGTCGCGGCGGGACGGAATCCCGGCGCGCGGGCGGGGCGGCCCGGGGCGCCCCAGGGCCGGGGGCGGGCGCGGGGGCCCCGCCGCGCTGTCAGCAGCCGGCCCGCCACCCCCGCCGGCCGCCGACGCGCTCGGGCCGCCGCGCAGCGGTCGGGCCCGGGTCTCTCGAATCTTCCACCCCGGGAGGCGGCCCGGGCGGGGCGGGGGCGTCGGGGATCGCGGCGGCGGGCGGAGGGACCGGGTGCCGGGAAGCCGGGGTCTCACCATTTTGGTCGGCGGGTCGGAGGCTCGCGGGCGAGGCGGAGAGTCGGCGCGGACGGGCTCCTCAGGAAGCTGCGGCGGCGACGGCCCGGCGGCGGCCCTCGGGACGGCCGGGGAGGGGGTGCAGGCTGGGGGAGGGGAGGCGTCGCCGCGGGGCCCGCGCCGGCCGAGGACTGGACGCGCGAGGGAGCGGCGGGGCGGGGGAGGAAATTAAGGTCGCGATCCAGAGCCCGAGAGCGCGGGAGGAGCGGCGGCGGGAGGACAGAGAGCAGAGAGCGGCGAGAAGGGCCGAGAGGGCCGGGCGGCTCCGCGGTGCAGGCTCGCGCTCGCGCCGGGGCCGTGACGGACTCACTGCAGTGGCTTGCGCTGACCCGCAACCTCAAGGAACGAAAAAGGGGGAGGGCGGGAGAGGGAGGGGAGAGCGGAGCGCAGCAGCGCGCGGGGCGGAGGGCGGGGGCGCGCGGGGCTGGCGGCGGGGGCGGGGCTTCCGCGAGCGCCGCACATCCGGGAACCCGCGCGCCCGCTCAGCGCGGCCGCCGCGGCGCTCTGGCGAGCCCTGGTTGGGGAGCGCGGAGCGCGCGGACCACGTTCGCCTTCCGCGCCGGCCGCCCCCCGCGTGCGGGACGCGGGGGAGGGGGCCGGGGGCGCGGACGCCGGTGACGTCGCCCGGCGGAGCCCTTCCTGTCACGTGGCTGGAGGCGGGTAGGGCGAGGGGCAGGGAGAGGGGCCGGGCGGGGCGGAGGAGGAAATGCTAGGCTTCCCCGGCGGGGAGGAAACGCCGGGGCGCGGGCTGCCCACGGAGGGGGGACCTGGCCTGGGCGGCGCGAGCCTCGTGGGGGAGGAGCGGATGAGCGGCCTGAAGGTGTCGGGCCGTCTGGACGCTAGACCCAAGAAAGGAAAAATCCAAGTCCTGCGGCCAGACGAAATCAAAGGCATCTGAGTGTGTGCCCCGACTTGGACCCTCGACAGAGCTGCTCCGCGCCCCTGCACGCTTGTCTCCCTGGTGCGGAGCCCGCAAGGGCCCCTTACAGTGCGAACTGGCAGGGTCCGCAGCGCGTTTGGAGGCAGGGAGCAGAGCCAAAGCCGGCCGCAGCCTTGGGTGCGGGGGGGTCCCCCGGAGAGCGGAGGGGCCGCATCCCAGGCCCGCGGACCTGCCCACCCACCTCTGTGCTTTTGACAAACACTTGCAGGCAGATTGCCCACTTAATCCTTTTAGTTAAGGCTGTCTGCGTTAATGGCAATTACCTTCTCAGAAAATTCAGACTACGTTAGGAAATGAAATCCAGAAAAGCGCAAGGAGAAAAGTTATGCTCCAGACGAAAGAGAACGAAAGCTGGCAGGAGAGGTGTGATGTGGAGTGCGAAGAAAACATTTTGAAGCCCTGTGTGTTTGTGTGTGTGTGACCTAGAGGGAAAAAAAATTTTGTTTGGAAACCCCTTATTAGTATATATCCTTTGAGTAGTTTCATTTAAAAAAAAATTTTTAAACATCGTGGTATTTTTAAAAGCAATCTTTTTATGCTTCTTACAGGAGAACTTTATTTTTCTTCTATGCTGATTATTTTTCTATGTGATATGTCGAAAATAAACGTGTCTCTCCCTCTCTCTCAAGAGCTATTTGGTTCTGTCGGGATGCATGAGGAAAAAGAGTTTAGACGCCACGTGTGTCGTGTTGTGAACCTATCAAGGAAGACCCAAGAAGTGACACTTTCTTCCTCCATTTGATTTGGGTTTCTTGATTTAGATAGGTTACTACTTGATATTAACGTGCTATAGAAGTACAGTTAAAGACCCTAAGCTGAATGTGTAACGTTTTCTAAATATGTTTAATGTTTTATCATAAAAATTAAGGCACACTTATTTTTTGAAGTAATATGTTTAAAATTCCTCCTGTACAACTTCTCGGATAATCACTGTTACTTGCATTTGTGTGTATCCCTTGGACATTTTCAGTGAAAATCAATTTACCATTTTGACTGAACGTTAAATACTAAGAAGGAATTTGAGCTATATGGAATGTAAAAAATCTAAAGTAGCCCATAATTTTATGTTTGAGGCAATTTAAACTACACTCATTAAACAAATATGTGAAGCTATACCAGAAATTAGAGAGCCGAGAATTATGAAAGATTGGGTAGGTTTTGACAGACCAAAGCAAGAAATAGGCCAGTCTTTTTACTTGCTCCTACTCTTCTTGAATTCCCAACATTCTGTGGGCCTTCGGTCTGCTACATAAAGTACAGGTGTGCAGCAGGTTGCATCTCCAATACTAAAACTAATCTGAATCCAGTGAGAAAGAAATTTAAAATTTATGTCCATCCCCTTTTCCCCGTCTGGAAAAGAGACTGCAACAGTCACTCTTCCTTCTCTTTCCATTAAGTTGTGACATGAAGCTTAGTAAGAAAGGAAACAGGTAGCAAACTGCTAAAAGCAAACTTTTTTTTAAAGCTAGATGAATGAACAAGCAACAGACATAGCTCTTTAAATTATTTTTCCTAGAAAATAAGTATCTTTAAGAAATTAGAAATATCACAGGACATTGTAGACTCTCTAGAGCATACTGATATCCAAAAGCTGCTTTACTCTATTTATTTATTTTGCAGTACTGGGGACTGAATCCAGGGCCTTTGCACTGCTACATCCCAGACCTTTCTTAATTTTTATACTCAAACAGGGTCCTGCTAAGTTGCCCAGAATGAGTTTGAACTTGGGATCCTCCTCCTTCAGCCTCTCAGGGCAACAGGTGTGTGCCACCACACCCCACTGAGGCTGTCTCAGCCCTTGGTACTCAGAATCCACCCCATGGCTTTTGCATGCAGCCTTTTTAATTTTTTTTTTTAATTTTGACACAAGGCCTCCCTAAGTCACTTAGCCTGACTGGCAGCATCATTCTTAAAAGACTGATCACTGTCATTTACTTACATGTAATGTTAAACAGTTACAGACAAGGGGCTGGGGATTTAGCTCAGTGGTTAAAGCGCTTGCCTTGCAAGCACAAGGACCCGAGTTCGATCCCCAGCACCAAAAAAAAAAAAAAAAAAAAAAAACAGTTACAGACAAACTGGGCATGATGATATACACCCGCAATTCCAGTACTCTGGGAGTCTGAGGCAGGAGGATCCCAAGTTTGAGTCCAGCCCGGACAACTTAGCAAGACCCCTATCAAAAAACTAAAAAAGGAGGGGAGGGTTGGGGATTTAACTTAGTGGCAGAAGACCCTGAGTTTGATTCCCCAGCATGTGCCCCGCCCCCACCCGGCCAAAAAAACTAAGAAAGGGCTAGAGATATAGCTGAGTGAGAAATCCTAGGTTCACTGCAAAAAAAAAAAGTTATGGAAGAAACAAATTGCTATTCCTATTTTTTAAAGTATTCCAGTGCACTGTTTCCAAAAAAATATCCACTTTATGATTATACTTAGTAATGTCAAAAAGAAATGTCAATGAAAACAAGGGTGAGTTTAAAACCACTTGAAAGAACTGTAATGCCTGTTCCTTTTTAAAACATATGTGTATTAACACAGACCTAAAGGAAACACCACCCTCTCCTCCTGAATAAAGCGTATCATCCAGATTTAAGAATATTTGTACCTTTTTTCACTGGACATGGTGGTACAAGTCTATAACCCCAGCACTTGGGAGTTTGAGGCAGGAGGATCTCTTTGAGTTCAGGCCAGCCTAGACTACAGAGTGAGTTCATGGCCAACCTGAACTACATAGTGAAACTCTCTCTCTCAAAAAAAGGAGTATTTGTACCTTTTTGCCACCTCTTGTCTTGCCACAAAACTCACATGTGAGTGAGCACTTAAACTGCCTGGAAAGTAGATTGTCTTCTTTCTCAGAATCCTTTTCTTTTTTAGTGAGCAGATACCAGCAATGCAAGCTAACCCCTTGCTCCATGGTGTGGCTGAGGAAGTGTTTCCTGGCACCCAGGATGGCAGGAGAAGTGGGTTGTTATTACCTTCTTGCTAAGGAGCACAGGTTTGTGCTAAGAGCTCTAAATTCCATCTTGGGAACTTATTTCTCCATAGAAACTATCTGACAAAGAGTCCTATAAGCAATGGCCTTCCTACAAGAGCCTATTTAAATTATACTGTAGCTGAAATTCTGTATATTTTATATTGAAAACAATGAAAAGATTACTTTTTTCTTAAAAATCAATCCGTGAAAATCAATTGTATTTCCATGATCTAATGAAAATAATACAATTAAAATATTTATGAATTAATGGGTTTGGAAAAAAATATCCCAAATACAGAGTGGAATTTTTTCTTTAAGCTTAACTATTTTTAAATGATACACTTTTTGTAACTTTCCAATTTCATAAGAGAATAATGTCAAGTTTGTTCACAGCAAACTTTTACCACTTTTCAGATGAAACATGAATTAGGATAATTTTTTGTTGTGTGTGTGTTTTATCCTTTTTTTTTCCTTTGATACAAGGGTCTCACTATATTGCCAAGGCTAGTCTTGAATTCATGAACTCAAGTGATTCTCCTGCCTCAGCCACCTGAGTAGCTGGGCTACAAGCATGTACCACATGCTACACCACATGACAATCTTTAAATTAGGAAAGGCTTCCAAAAATTGTGATAAATTGGTTATGTAAATTGTTTCTATATTAAACACTGAACTAAAAAGAAAAAGAGAAAGACTTTCTGAGGTTTATTCCTAAACTTTCCACATCCATATCTAATGTGTTTCAGGAAAAAAAAAAACAAAAACAGTGTATGGGCAGTTTGTTAACACTTGTGCATAATGAAATGAGCTGTATTCTTTTGCAGTGCTAATTATTTTTCCATATAGGAGTATGTGACAATTGTGTACTCTGCATAAAAATGATTGTCAGAACCAAAAAACAGAAGACAGAGATCAGAAAGTAGGGAAGCAACAGAGGCAGGCCAAAGGCAGAAGGAAAGGTAGGGTCTACATCAAGGAGAAAGAAATGATCAGAAAGGTGATGAACCTGCCAGGAGGGCAGGAGATGTGAAGGTGCAAAAGGGGGTTCAAGGGCAACAGGGGGATAACATCATCCAGTGCTGCTATGCAGTCAGAAAAGGCCAGGGTGGATGGAGACATGGTTTACGTCTGTCAGATGGCCACTGAAGTATTCTGGGTTGTCTGTTTTGTTTTGTCATTGTTTGTTGTTTTTCAGTACTGGGGACAGAACCCAGGGCTTGTCACTGACGTTTTTTCCCAGCCCTTTTTATTTATTTATATTTTTTTTGGTCAAGGTTTTCCTCCATCAATAAATTGCCCAGGCTGGGCTCAGATTTGGGATCCTCCTGCTGCAACTTCTCAAAGTACTGGGATTACAGACATGTGCCACTACGCCCCTCTTAAAGTTGTTTTTCTGAATTAAAAAATTCACCTGTTCCTTTGGTCTCTTACAGATAAAAGTATTTTCAAAGAAAAAAACCTGGTTACCTGGGCTTTGAAAGTATTTCCATTTTACTAGCTCACTAAGCATTTACCTTATAGTATTTACTTAAACATAATAGGAAATAATGTTTTAATGTAAATCAGAAATATTACAGCACTAGAGAAGACATCAGATGTGTTAGCTCACTAATACTGCTACATATTAAAAAATATCTGCATGCCTAAACTCCACACATAAGACAGAGTTCAAGGCTAGAGTAAGATTCTTCTTCTAATCTCACCTCTGGCTCCAGTTCATTTCTGTGTGAAATTTGGGCTGTCATTTAGGCTAAGACTGAATTGTCTAAGGTGGTAGCCTCTACCCACTTGTAGCTACTTAAATTTACATTAATTCAAATTGGATAAAATTAAAATTCAGTTCTTCTATCTCATTCACCACATTTCAAAGGATTGATAACTATATACCTAGAGGCTATAAATTTCGTCACAGAAAGTTCTATTGCACAGCACTCACCCAAGTCCTTTGTTTCAAAATATTAATCTGCAACCACTTAAATAGTGCTTTGCAATTATGGGTTCTACATCCATGGACAGATTCTCTTTTTTTCTTTCTCTCTTTCTTCTTCTTCTTTTTTTTTTTTTCTCCTTTGGTGCTGGGGATGGATCCTGGGGCCTCATGCATGCTCACAAATGCTTTACCACTGAGCCGCAACCCCAGACATGTACAGACTTTCCCCTCTGGATAACAGATTTTAACAGCTCATTTAGCTCTTGTATTAGGAATTAATGTAAGTAATGTAGAGATGGCTTAAAGTATACAGGAGAATGTGTGTAGGTTATATATAAAACTATAGTCAGCTGACATGAGGGGTTTGAACATTCTCAAATGTGATGTCGGGGGGAAGGTTTTCTGGAAGCAATTTTCCCATAAATACTGAGCAAAAGTATTTTAGTACTTTAAAAAAATCAGGAAAATATATTTAAGCAAATTAAAAACATAATATCAGAATATATATATGTATACATACACACACACATACTCTGGCGGAGACTAAAGACAAACAAGTTAAAGAATAATCAGTACTTTTACCAAAATTCATATATTCGGTATTAAACTGTGTCTAATGTAGCTCTTTAAATATCAAACTACATTTTGCAATAAATGTAATGGAAAATGTTAAGTTTATAAAAAATTTTAGCAACTAAACCAAATTAATGATTAATTTACTGTGTAAACTTGTGCTTCGTTTTCACTGAAGATTTTAAATTATTGCTATAATCTAACTTCCATATTTTATCCATAGCATTGGATAGGGCATAGATTTCAAGTAGCAATCAAAATACAATACAGCCAGGCGTGATGGCGCATGCCTGTAATTCCAGCTGAGGCAGCTGGAACTGCCTCAACTACTAAAGAGGCTGAGGCAGGAGGATCACTGCAAGTTTGAGGCCGCCCTGGGCCACATAGTGAGTTCAAGGTCAGCCTGGACTAGATAGCGAGACCCTGTCTCAAAAAACCAAAAAACAAAAACAAAATACAATAGAAAAAAATTTTTAAATACAAAGAGAATATAGAAAAGGAATATTGTAAGTGATCTTTAATTGTCCACAATACATCATGAGAGATTTTTTAAAAATATAAGATTGGAATTTCAGTTTTATATATTCTACCTAAAAATAACATTCCTTGGAAAACTAACTTGATGTTATGAAAGAAAGACCTTTCTTCAAACTGAGAAGTCTAGAACCCTACAGTCCTTCTTTAAATATCAATATATCTCTTATTTTATCTTTTCTAACTAACACAGCAACACAAAGATTTCTTGAAATAGGATAAAGATTGCATAAATTAAAACTTGTAGCGTACTTGTATTCCTTTTACGTTAAACCTAAATGTATCAATATTCGAGGACTAATTAGTACTGGAGAGTCTCCAGGTACAGTAAAACCTCATTAATCTGTACACCAGAGATTCTGCATTAATGGTCACTTGTCTTTAACAGATGCTTTGAGAAAAAGATTGTATTCAGAGGCCCAGTGCAAAAAGATCTGGTTGCTCAAAGGATATGTGTTTGAGAGTCCTTATAGGTTTGAGATCGTGAAGGAGTTTGAGATAATACAAACCAAGCAGTGATGGAAGCAGACATCTTCTTGTAATAGAATAGCGCAGGCTCTGGTCAGGCAGGGACTACAGGATGTTTAGGTAATGGTGGAGGGAGGATTAGGTACTATAAACACTGAGTTTAAGAACTATGAAGCCGCTGGGGATTTAGCTCAGTGGTTAGAGTGCTTGCCTAGCAAGTGCAAGGTCCTGAGTTCAATCCCTGGCACAAAAAAAAAAAAAAAAAAAAAAAAAAGAAGAAGAACTATGAAGCCAAACAAAGTGCACTGGCACCCAGAAACATGGAGGAATCTGAGCCTGGCTGGTAAACAGGGCAAGTATCATAGGAATGTCTGGAAGGGTGTGGGACCGAGTGTTAGTAGTTCATACAAGTCCAATTTTAAAGACTTTGAAGCCTCTACTATGTATTGTTTTTAAGTCATCTCAGATGACTGGAAATAGTTTTATGATGGTAAGAATGAAGATTAAGTGCAGGGGCTGTAAGATGAACACAGGTTTGTGTGATTCTAAAACCCAAACTTCTAACCACTATGTTATACCATTATTTGGTGCATAACTCATGTGTGTGTGTGTGTGTGTGTTTGTTTGTATCTGTACATGTATTATGTTCTGCATTTTACTTTTGAAATGAAGTAAAACCATGGTGTTTCGTAACTGTTTCTCTCATTAGCTGTTGTGTTCTTGTGATACATTTGGCTTTGGAGAGCTCTGGTAACAATGGTCCAGAGCTTGAGACCAAACCTTAACCTACATCCAAGCTTAAGGCCATATTTAAATAGAAACCAATTCCTTCCATAAAGAACAGTCACAGAACACCCTCAACACAAAAGCTCCAATGGATGGAGCCATCAATTTGTCAGATGGCAAGCCCAGAAATGGAGATGAAAAGAAAGACAATGCTCCAATTTCATCAACTTTTTAAGAACAGTCAAATTATGGAGACATGTGAAGACATTCATGATCACAAACTTAACATTTTCTCATTTGGAATGTTTTGGGATATAATAGAAATAGCAGAAATACAATCTCCTTTATTGTTTCCAAAACTAGTATTGCTACTCATTATATAATAATACCACATAACAGTAAAAATTTTTAAATTGCAATTTTGTTTACACAATAAATAAATGTATCTCCAAGATACACAGGAAGTAGATATGTGGAGTAAGAAAGTGAATTTTTAAACTGTCTTTTTTAAACTGTCTTTTTTGTTTGAGCAACAACTATGCTTACAGTTCTATTGTTTGATTACAATCCTCCACAATATCATTTTATTATTCTATTTCATAGTGGGAGTTTGCAGTTATATAAAATAAAGTATTCAAATGAAAATCTGAGAAAATAAGTTATTTAAATAAAATTTGAGGAGAAAGATGGTTTTAAAAATTAATTTTTGTGTTGCACACCAGTAATCCCACCTACCTGGAAGCTGAGCCAAGAGGATCGTGAGTTTGAATCCAGACTGGGCAACTTGGTGAGATATGTTCCAAAATGAAAAAATAGAAGAAGGGAAAGAAGAAGAATTTTTATTTCTCAGATTTCCAACTTCAAAAGCTGAACTTTTACTCTTTTAATAAAAACCATGAAGCACATTACTGAGAGTGGAGCAATAAGCAGTTAATAAATTCAAGAGCTCAAAAGAGGAATCATAAAGAAATGCAGAATATGAAGAGCTTTTTTTTTTTTAAAAAAAAAAAAAACTTTTGAGCAGACCTTTTCTCTTATCCAGAAAACTATGAAGAACCTCTAGGAAGAAAAGAGGAAGGCATATTATAGGTCAAAGCTTTTTAAAAATTATTAACTTACTATTTATTATTTAATAAAAAGTAATTACTGAATACAGCAAAAAATCAAAGTTATTTTTGAAATGTGAGATGTTTTATTACTTGCCATTTACTATTGAAAATGGAGCCAGGTGTGGTGGTGCACGCCTGTAATCCCAGCACTCTAGCGACTAAGGCAAGAGGGTCGCTGAGAGTTTGAGGCCAGCCCGGACTACATAGTGAGTTCAAGACCAGCCTGAATTATATGACAAAACCCTATCTAAAAAAAAAAGAAAAGAAAAAAAATAAAGAAAGAAAATGGAAATATCCTTCAAATGCAGAAAACAAAAAGGAGATATTTTTCTTTTCTAAAACTATTGTCCTTTACAGGATATGTCAGCCTGGGAAATGGATGCACCTTGAAACCATATTAAATGAAATAAATCAGACACAAGCTTAAATATCACATGGTTTCTCTTATGTTAGAAACCCAAACCCAAATTATAGGTAAGGAACAAAAGAAAAGATAGATAATAGGAAGCAAGGAGCTAGATAGTTCTCAACAGGGAAGGGGATCCAGAGATGGAGGGAAGAGGGTGGGCCACAGGAATTGGGATGTGTTTTGTACATGTACTAACTCCACACAAAGAATGTAAACATTATATACTGAAAACACTTGCAAAGAAAAAAAAAGGATACTGAGGGATGTTTGGATAGGGAAGGATTACATATATAAAAAAAAGAAAGTATTATCTTTGTCTAGTAGCCGTTAAAAATGTCTATTTGGGGAGTTGGGGATTTAGCTCAGTGGTAGAATGCTTTCCTAGCAAGCACAAGGCCCTGAGTTCGATCCCCAAAACCCCCCAAAAATGTCTCTTTAGCGGCTGAAGGTGTAATACAGTGGTAGAGTGCAAAAAAAAAAAGAAGTTTATCTCAAACATTTCATTCGGGTGTGAGGGCAGCTCCTGGACTGAAAGGGGGATGGTTGGGGCAGCACGAAACTGACAGCCTGATGTCAAAGTATTTCCTCAGCATCTTTTTGTTTCTGTAGCATTTTACGCTACCTAGCTTTTCTAGAAATTCCTATTTTTTCAAAGTCTTTCTTTAAGAGGTGCCTGAACAAGTTACCCTATTGTGATACATTTGTTTCGGACACAAATTTCGTTTAAAATTAGATTATACAGTTGGGACTTCTGAGCAAGTCTGTTCTTTTATCCTAAATGTTGAAGTTGTTCTCAATTTTATGGTGGTAACAGAAGTTTATTAAAACAAGAAAACTACGTAATTTACTCCTGTGTAGCAATAGACTACACTTGATTATGTAAAAAAGAAATCTTAGCATAGTAAGCCTAACATCTATTTATAATGATACATAGGTACTTATAATCCCCCTTAAATACCACATAATTTTTAAAAACAACATTAAATGGACCATTACGGTGAGGGGTGTAATTTAGTGAACAAGGACCCGAGTTCAATTCCCAGCACTGTGAACAAAACAGAACCACAAAATGGGCCTCAAATATAATGAACCTCAAAATCATAAAAAATGTATATCTCTCTTGTGATTTATGTGTTTCAGAATTGCCAAATGTATATTTTTTTAAATGGCCTAGATTTTCCAAAAGAGACATTTTGTACTTATTTTGTATTGTAGCTCCTGTATGTGGTTGAATAGCGCACCACCTAGATGCCCTTCTTAAATTCACACAATTAGGAACGTCGGAGTTGGAGGATGACAGACGTGTAATTGAGGAGTGATGAGTTAATTCAGGTATTGTAAAACTGAACTCAATACGCTGAACTTATTTCATTATTCCAAAATGTCTTATGCATGCGTTAATATACGTTGTTTACCTGAGGGATAGAGCCCTGAGAATTGCTCTTAGAAGTTGGATGAAAAACACTCCTAAGCATCTTGGAATTTTGATTTGGTATTTTAAAAACCATTCTTTAAATCTAACTTCTCCTCTCTAGCCTTTTCAGATATGTTTAAATTAAGGTTACTAATTGGTAAGCCAGACTTATAAAATGAAAGAGCACCCTAATGGAAGGATTTCTTGGTGAAATAGTCAACATATATTTTAATAGTTGCTGTTTGTTTAGCACTTAATATATGCCATGCACTATGTGCTTGTTGTACATGAATTGCTTCATTTCTTCTACTTCTTTAGATATTTATTTTAACAAATTTTAGCATATTTTCCAGTACAAAATTATTTACATTTATAATGGGGAATTGGTACATGTACACAGCACATCTTAATTTTTTTCATCCCCTGCTTCCTTCCTCTTCCTTCTGTCTGTTCGTCCTCTTCACATTTACAAAAAGCTCTCTATCTTCTGTTTTTTCCAATTGTTTTCTTCATCCCCTTCCTTTCTCTCCTTCCCCCTCCCTCTATGTCTTGTTCCCCTTGCCATCTGAAAAATATTTCCCTACTTTCTATTATCTTTCTTTATTTTGCTCTTTATTTATATTTTGGGTTTCTCATATAAGAAAAATCATGCCGTATTTAAATTTGTGTGTCTGACTCATTTCACTTAATATTATGTTCTCAAGTTGCATCCATTTACCTATGAATGACTCAAGCTTACCCTTGACTACTCCAATGTGTACAAAAAATTTTGTAAAAAAAAATTTTCTTTATTCAATCATCTGTTGATAGGTATATAGACCATTTTCAAGATTTAGCTATTATGAATTGTCCTGCTATAAACATGGCTATGCATGTATCAATGCAATAGGATGTCTTTACTACTTTCAGGGAGATACCTAAAAGGAGAATAGCCTGGTCAAATGAAATCTCTAGTGATTGTTTTTTGAGGAATCTCCATACTGATTTCCATCGTGGTTGCACTAGTTTACATTCCTGCTAACAATGTAGCAGGGCCTCCCTTACCCCAGCCTCGCCAGTATTTGTTATTATTTAATTACTTGATGATGCCCATTCTTTCTGGTGTAAATAGAATCTTGATGTTGTTTTAAAAGCTTCTGCATTTACACTTTTGGTTTCTCACACCAGAAGAACAATGCAGTATTTTAAACAATGTGTGTCCAGTTTATCTCACTTAAGATTAGAGGAAGCAAGATATATCATGTACAGGCACAAATCCCCTATGATGAATGTTACAATTATTTGTATCTAAAGTGTATCACTAAAGTAAAAAAAAGAAATTTAAAAAAGCACCCAGAAAAAATAAAAACAATAAAAGTTTCTACACAGCAAAGGAAACATCCAACAGAGTGAAGAGACAACTTATAGAATGAGAAAAACATTTTGTCAGCTATTCCTTGGACAGGGGAGCAATATCTAGAATATAAAAAGAACTTTAAAAAATCAGACCTCCTCCCCCAAAATAAAAGACCCAATCAAAAAATGGGCAATTTAAAGATAGAGACACTTCTCAGAAGAAGTACAAATATCCAGTAAATATAGGAAAAAGTGTTCAACATCGCTGGCCTTTAGAGAAATGCAAATCAACACATTAAAAAATTAAGTAATGTGTTTTACTAATAAGGAAATTGGTGAATCAGATCCAGGCCTTTGCATTTTTTTCACTCCTTCCTGGGGAACAAACTAGAACCCCCACCCTCTCCATTATCTCTACCATGTAGACAGAGAAATCATAAAAATTTTGAGATCCCAGTACAATAAAAGGATATAAATATTGTTAAGGGAATTTGAATTTAAAATGACTTTTTAAAAAGAATACAAATAGGAAACCTGCTGTTCAAGATCACAGTTCCTTTCTTAGATGCATTTTTTTCCCATCTCTAAAATGAAGGATTTAGACTAGATGAAGGCTAAGCATCATCCCTCTTGGTTCTGCAGGTCTATGCTCCTCTTGTTTTCAACAGACCTTATGGAACCTGCTAGGGGAAAACCTGGGGAGTTCCAACTGCAGCCTTGGGAGGAACACAAAGGCTTTTCTTAACTTTCCTGGGCCCAGCATCTCCTTCACTAGAGAACCTCATTTTAGTCTGCTGACTGGAGAACCAGGACCTGCCACTTTGATTTCAAACCCAGATCGCATGAATCAACCTGAGGCAATCAGGCTTTCTCATTCAGGATATGCAGGTAAAAATAAATTTTAAGAAAAAAATAGAATATTAGTATGAAAAAATTCCCAGGATAAAATTTTTGTTATTTTTTAATAACATGTTTTTTCAAAGGGGAAATGGTAAATTCTTTATGAAAGCATCATAAAATATCACTTAATCATGTGTTAATTATATTCCTGGGAATAAGACAAAACTTCCAAAGACAGTATTCAAAGAAGCCTTTTGCAATTTCAAAAGATTCTTACTTCTCCCCTACTATAACTAAAAGAATATTCTGGAGGCATTTTTTAAAGGAAAGAGACCACTAGTGATTTAGACTCTAACATTGCAAGAGCGTTTTTTGGCATGGAAGTAATTTACAATGCCAAGACTGATGCATAAATAGGGATACATGGGAGAGAAAATGGCTTGAAAATATTTTAAAATAAAAATAACTTTTTCGGTACTGAGAAATGAACCCAAGGCCATCACACTGAACTACATCCCCAGCCCTTTTAAAATTTTTTATTTTGAAATGGTTTTGCTAAATTGCTAAATTGCCCACACTGGGCTTGAATTTGTGATCCTCCTGCCTCAGCCCCCCAGGAGCTGTAATCCCAGGTATATACCTGTAATCAGGTGTATACCTGTATACAGGTGTATACCTATAATCCCAGGCCTGGCTAAAATCTTCTAAATTAACACAAAAGCCAAACTAATTAAATTTCATGTAATCATTGAAGGTATTTAAAGGATTTATTGCCTTAAGAATGAGCAATCTCCTAAATTTTTAAAACTGAAAATACTTAATTTATTCTACATTTACCTGCATTAAATTATTATGTGATCATTATTTTCCTGAAGATTCCATTAGCAACACAACATGACAGTAAGTGTATATAGCATGAACACCTCATGTTATTAATGGCACTTGATGTGACACTACCAAGAAGAAATCAAACCACAACCTAATGATCTGGAATCTAACTTCTCTATGGTGGAATTAGATGTCGTTTAATTCAAAGTGATCAATTAAATTTAATTACCAGTATAAAAAGCTTTCTAGGTTGCTAGCAGTCGAAGTTATAACTGGGGCACAGTGATAAAAAGTAGCACCAGAATTAAAACACAGACTTCAATGTTAAATCACCCACATTCTGCCTACTGTCCTCATTCTCCTCCTGAACTACACCCCCATGCGTCTTCTGCATGCAGAACTCTCTTTAAAGCTAGTGAGAGTCTCATGCGTGGGAAATCGGGGGAAATCAAAGCTACCTTAGACAAAAGCATATGGTTAGAGGTCCAGAGGATGCTGAAAAATACTGCATACTTGTAGCCGCCCTACGGTGACTTCATCCAACAATGAAACCCTTACAATTTGCCTTTCTTGTGCCTACGCTGTTTAAATTGGTGGCTTCAATTCTGTTACACCAAGGTTTGTTTTCACATTTAGTTCCCTTGAATTTTTTAAACCTATTTTGAAAAAAAAAAAAGGAGCAAAATAGGGAAAGAAGGCAGGGGGCGGGGAAAGAATAAATCATTATGCAGTTCTCAACCTCCACAGGGAAACAGCAGTACAAACCCACATATCCAGAATTGTCAAGCAATTGGGGCTGTTTGTTTACAAGTCACAGATTCAATTATGTAACTAGGTAAGTTCAGGAAATCTAGCGAGTGTGTCAGCGGGTAGGAAAACCTCTACTTTTGACTGGTCAAGAGAATTCATCCCTCCACAGGTGCATAGAGGACATTCTGTTTACTTATTTTTTAATTGCTGTATGAATTTAGGCTTTTAGTTTTCTTGCATCAGAACAGTGTTTCCATGTAGATAATGGCCCCTCATTCTTTATCATTTAAACTAGATACCTTCAAATGCTTTTTCACCACAGAAATTGTTAAGCCATCAGCATACACTTACAAGGGAAATTAGAATAGCTTTTTATCTGGCAGCTAGATAGAATTTTTGTCTGATTTAGGAGGGAAAACTGCATTATTTGACCGGGGTCAGTTCTAACACTCCTCCACTCTTCACATCATAACTTCTTTTCTTATTGGTGGTTTGTTTTATTTTTTTCATTTAAGTTCTGGGACCATGTGATGTTTATAAAGTGAAAGCTTCTAAGAAGATGTCCATGTAAATAAAGAGTTTTTATTTGTGAAACAGTGTAAAAATTTCAATTCTAAAATAAAAGGTTAAAAATCAACTAGTAAGTTGTTACCTTGGACTGTAGTAAGTTTTACATGTAGTTACTCTCAACAAAGCTCTTAAGTGAAAAGTTTATATGATTTTTTAGTACCTGCACTTATTTTTAATGAACACTAAACATAGGTTTTCCTGAGAATTTAAAGTCAGGTTTCAATGCTATGTTGGTAAGAATGCCAGTCAACTCTGAAAATAATTAATCAACCTCTGGTAGTAAATTAACCTTACATTGAGGTTGCAAAATAAGTAAGTTTACAGGACATTGTTTTTCTTTCTCATCAACCTAACTTGTTATTCAGTTGGGTTAGTTCAGCGTTGTATGTTACTACCTAGGGGGAAATCCTAAGGGAATCGTTGGAGAAGAATTATGTTTTGCAGAAGGCAGACGAAAGCACTAAATGTAGTCTCTTGGGAACTTTCTCAGGGTGTTTTCTGCTAACGATGCCAGAACCCATGACTAGGAGGGAGCTTCCCAGCTGAGAGGCAGCACCCAGAGGGCTGCTCAGCTCTAGTACCTGCTGTAATACACACTGAAGATAGAGATTAAGTCCAAGCCAATTTTGCAAAGCATGGAAGGGACAGCTTTTTTCTTTTTTCATGAGAGTCTTGGCATAGAGTAGAAATTGTAATGGTTTATGTCTTTCTACCCTAGTTTACAGTGGGGCTCTGCTCCACTATCTAGAGACAACAGTAGTATAACAAACTACAACAAAAGACCTGTGTTCAGGAAGACTATTTCAATAAATTATGTGTTCCCAGTTCAATAGCATCATAATGCCTCTGTGGTCGGGGTTTGATATTTGCCAGTTTGGAGCAACCGGTGTGAGTTGGATAAGATCTCTTCATCCATTGATTTGTCAGTGAATGTTAAACAAAAGAACATGAGTCACAATTGAAGGACCAAAATAGATAAAAACTTGAGATGGACTTCTCTGAATTGTTATTCAGTCTTGGGTCCCTCTAAATTTTTTTTTCCTTCCCCCTCTAAATTTCGAGGTCACATTGTTTCAATAACAGGTAATAAAACTTATCTATGCAGTTTATGTGGAGGTTAATTTTATAAATAAATTTTATACATCTATACAACTTGTGGGATATGATCACTGTTAAAAAATGTGTACACAAGTCCCTACAAAAATTTTTAAATTGTCTTTATCTTAACTGCTGCCTAAAGGCATAAGAAAATATGCCATTATCATTTAAAATGATAATCACAATTATAGTAATACCTTATCAAAAACACTTTAAATATTGGTTTTATCCTTTCAGAGTACTCTTAAGAATATAAACTTATTTATACACAATTATAATTCATTATTACAAATAATATATTTCTCTGAGATTTAAAATGGTGATGATACACATAAAGGGGGAATTTTAGACATTTCAAAGAGCAGTACTTCATGTCTGTGTGTATGTTATGCACAGTTAAAAAGGCTCTGGCAATACAGCAGGCATGTAAATTTTGTATAAAAATAAAAGTGGAGTGAACTCTTAAAGAGAATCTTAAAGGAGATTTTTTTTCAATGAACATATATAGAAATGTCTTTGAAAAGTGATTTTATATCAACTTATCCTTCAAAATGACTTGTAACTCATGATTTGAGGATTTTCATGAATTCTGTGGCAGACAAATTGAGGTTTCAAGGTTTCATTAGAGTACGTTTCTTTAATTTTTAAGTTCAGAGAGAGAAAGAAAAGGGATGAAGAAGAGAAGTTCTTACCCCTACAAGGCTTCTTCTTGGAGGTGTCTGTCTGAGGTGGTGGAAAAAGAATAATTGGGTTTAATTCTCTGCTCTGTGTTTCATGCTCACTGACCCTTAGTCTCTTCATCTGTAAAATGAAAAGGTTGCTTTGCAAAGTAGATGCCCAGTACTGTTTTCGCAGCAGGAGAGAAAGACCAATGACTTCTTGGGTTTAAGTGCTACAATGAAGTAACCATACAACAGAAGAACCGATTTCCTTTCCATTGTGAATAGTTGCAACAAGCGCCAAAGATGGCAAAATAAGTCATTAAAATGGCTTTTAGAAAACTTTCTTCCTTTGGCTTTTTGCCACCTATAAATTAAAAGCTACTGTAGTCATCATTTAAAACTGAGGAAATAAGCTTTTGTAACCTGCTAATATTTTCACCACAGGAAAATAATTGTTCTTAGAAAAGCCAAATGTTCCACACTTAATCCTGCTGCTTGAAGTATAAAGATGTGTTATATTTTTTTTCCTCAGTTGAAGAAATCAAGCATTGTTTTCAAAACTTTAAACAATGGTTAAGTGCCATGTAAATTCTAAGTTATATATCACCTGAGGAACTTAATGGAGCACATAATAAATATTAATTAATTTTACCAACACCCCTGTGGTAAAAGCCTTATTACTACTCCTCCCCTTTGAACAGGCAGAGACAAAGATTCCATGAGACCAAGCAACTCACCCTGGGGATGTATTGAGCCTGAGCCAGAAAAGAGAACCCAGGAGGTTGGAATCTGAACCCTATGTGTTTACAGTTTAAGAAAAGTTTTATTCTTTTATGTGTAACTTTTATGCTTCTCTTTGGATTGATATACTGGTGGGGAGTGGATTATATGTATACTACTGAGACACCACACACACACACGCACTCACACTCGCAATAGTTAGCTACTCATGTCCAGGACCTGGAATCATGAATTATTTGTTTGTAAAGTTAACATTTTGTTTAGATGTGAACTTACTTAATGAGCTTCAAATTGTTCCTATGGATGTATTACAAATGCAATTTAAAAAGAACCATGAGGACTGAAACAACATGGAACATAATACAAACTTCTCCATTAAACAGATAAGTGATTTACTTGTTCATTGTGATTTTACCTGGGGATGGTGATGGCGCTGCATCCTAGACAAGTACTCTACCCACTGAGCTACTGCTCCAGCCCCTACTTTTATATTTTTGTATAAAATATAAAATATATTTGTAAAAGGCCAGAACCTTTTAAACTGTGTATAACACAGAAATGAAGTACTATTTTTGAAATGTCTAAAATCTCCCCTTCATCCTGCAATAAAACTAATATGTATTCATTACCATTTTAAATCTCAGAGGAATATATTTTTTGTAATAATGCATTAACTCATAAGGTAGCCTGCACATTTGTTGTGATCTCCTACTTTGTTGCAATCCCTTGGTATACAGGCAGTACTCAATAAGGATTTATTGGTTGAACACAATACTCCTCTCATAGACTTACCAGTGACCAGCATAGAACCAATTTAATTCCTTCAGGCGTGCAGTTAATGTAGCATATTTACTCATTTGACCAAGTTATTTGTGATTTGAAGAATCCCAGAAGTAAACCAGAAAGAACTGTATGTCGACTCAGTTAGTTTTGGTAAAGAAACACCTTATCCTCTTCTTCAAAAACTGGGGTAAGTTTTATGATTTTAAAAAAGCAAACAGAGAGTGTCAAGAGCCATGATCAAATACATTTGTTCAAATTTTATTTTATAAAAAAAAATCACTTTTTCTTAGCCAAGAATAAACACTAGAGGTTGCATGACTACCAGTACTGGCTGCTAAGAAAAATTGAACTCATATCCACTGGGAAGTTTTTTCCACAGTAAACTCAATGTTGGCTTATTTAGAACCCAGAAAAGCTCTTTTCTGTCATACTTTTAGGGTTGTGATATATAAAATAGCATCTTGAAATTGTTGACTACAGTACAGAAAAATAGAATTGAATTTGGCTTTATGAGTCAGGTTTCAGCTTTGAGGTACTGCAGTACCCTTTTGAAAATGAGCTTTGCAACTGTTTTTCCACTAGAATATTTCTGGATATAGTAATTTAGGCAGTCAGTCCCTATAGTGGATTATGACATGCCAGTAGCTGAAAGATGAGAATAAAACCTAAAGTTTCCAGTTACAAGTGCAGAAAGAAATTAAAAGACACACATACACACACACACTTTTTCTTTCTTCTTTTTTTTCTTAAGATTTACACTACATTTAAAAGATCCACACATTTGGAAAACAATTTCTGATAGATGGCATTCTTTCCTGTTTCTAGGTTAAAGTTAAATAACTCCTGAGATTTCAAATTTAGTTTCTCAAACAGGACAAAACCAGTTGAACTGCTTTATGTTATTTCCTGAGCCAGGAACTGAGGCCAAGTTGTTGAAAAGGTAACAACCTCAAATTGACTTTTTGTGATTTGTGGGTTGATACTAGCAAAGAAAAGGGTGAGGTATTTATATCCTTAAAATAGTTTTAGAAGAAATAGAATAATCTTCAACTCACTATTAATCATATTATTCCCTGCTGCTTTTTCTGGGGAAGGATTTATAAGTGTCAGTAAACACCTCCCCGCCCCCACCTTCTTTTGGTGCTAGGGACGAACGCAGGACTGGGTCTCAGGCATGCTAAGCAAGAGCTCTACCACTGAACTACACCCCTAGCCCCAGTAAAGCTCTTCATATGCAGAAATCACTATGTTTTAAAACATGCTAAATTCCATTGCTGCTACAGATAGCTATTGGGAGTCTTGACAGATTAATGTTCTTATAATCATCACATTTTAGAGACCTTTCTAAATCATGAGTTACAAGAAATAAAGAATCTATCAACAACAACAACAAAAAACTAGGCAAGCTCATTTCATTCAGCTGTGCCTTTTCCCTCTGAGGCCTATTAAGTACTATACAAACAAGGCTGCCTCTTACTTGGCTGATTTGGCATTGGTACACACCTCTCAGGCAAGTGGAGCCAGCTTTCTAGAACTGGCTGTCTTGTCTTGAACAGCCTGTTATTCATATTTCAGTTCTCTTTTTTTCACACCTGTTTTGCATTTTGTGATCATTATCATCAGAGATAATGATCAAGTCAAATAAAGACAGACTAAGATGCAAGCCCTTGGGAAGAGGACACTAAGGCTGGGTCTGTATGCAAGTTCTCAGACTAGGACAACAGTGCTGAGCATATCTTACTTCTGGCACAAGTTGCTTGGCCTCTGGGCAGGAAAAAAAAGTTCAGGAATGCCTGCCTCTCAGGGTTACGATGGCTTAGCAGGCCAAGCATGGAACAGAGAAGAAAGAGACCTACTTTTAAAAGCCATGTACTTTAGATGACATATACAGAAAAAAACATGTGTTGGCATTTCATCATTTAAGAGGTACAAAGATTTATTTAGGTACCAAAATGAGGGAAAATGGTACCAAAGAGCAAAAATATGTTTACTTCAGTCTCACAAAACCCATGCTTGGGCAACTCTTAGGGGTATAGACTCTTCTGCATGTTCAGACATAATACCCATTACTGTTAGTAGGTGATAACCACATATGTAGAAAAGAAAACATGGCCTTTAGAATTGAACTTGGACCTTGGGAACAAAAATATCTCCCTTGCTAATTGCTGATGGGAATTACACAGTCTTGAATTTGCTCCCTCCTGACCTGACATCATTGAATTTGGAGAAGCAGAGCCAGGTTCATCCAGGGGTAGCAGAGAAAAAAATTTTTTGAAAAAAAAAGGTGATTATAAATTAGGCTTTTTAAATTAAGTCACAGAAGCCTAATTATATCATGAAAACAAGTTCTAGCTCAATGTTCCTTGCAGAGAGAAACTTGGGATAAATTTATTCTGGTTTAATGCATTCAACCAACCATTCCTGATTAGTTTTTCTCAAAATAATAAAATTTAATTCATCTAATAAAATTAGCTCATCAAATAAAAATATTTCAATTTGGAGATTTATTTACATTTAATTTTCAGAGATTCATGGTCAGATGGTAAAAATAATTTTAACCCATGGAAAAATACAAACTTTGACTTACACTCCATCATTAACTTTCTTGACCCGAAATGTGAACAAAGAAACAGCCACTCATTGAAGCAACACAGTTCTGAAAAACTGTGTGGGTGGAACATTACGGACCATGCTGAAGGGAGGGAAAAAAAAAATCATAGTTCTTGCATTTAAATAAATATAACCAAGCTTGAATGTCAGTACAAACATGTGCATGGATTTACATTCATTTTCCTGAGGTGACCTTATTTTTCTCTTTTGAAAATAGTGAACTAAGCAGGAAGGAGTAGAAAAAGTCAAGTCCTCAGTAGCCTATTAAATGGGGTGTGGAAAGATCTCTGAATAGTCAGAACTCTTAACTATCTTCAGAATAGGGTAGGAATTAATGAGACAAGCTTCGAAAATAGAGAAATCTGAGCTTGTCATGTCACTTTTTCCAAGTTTCAGTTTTCACATCCATAAAATAGGGGCAATAAAGCTACTTTACAGGATGGTTGAAGAAATCAAATAAGATAAAATCTATAAAGTGCTTATCTTAGGGCTTGGCAAATAGCAAGAGTTCAAACAAATAGTAGTCTTCATTACTATTAATGATGAATATTGGCTAATATCCATTTAATATCTAATATCCTTTTCATGGAATGTCCTTGACTCTTCTCTAAGATTTATTGGTGGCTCAATGGCTGTGCAGGGAGTGTCAAATATACTTTTATAAAAGATCGGTCAATCTCTTCTTGGGTCTGTTTCAAAGACTGATCCAGTAAATTGCTACTGCTGGAGGTGTGGGCCTAGGGCACAGCAGGGCAAGAGGGTGAAGAGCTGTACATGTTCAGTAAGGATTAGAACCAGGAGCCTTAGCCAAGGCCTTAGCCAAGTCAGAGCCACTGCACACACCTCTTGGCTTTGAACTCTATGGAACCGCGTAGCTTTGTGTGTGCCAGGCTGGCCTTATGGTGCACCACAAAGAGCACCTGAGTGTTTTCACTGTGTTCCTCTCAAGCTGAGCCAACCCCTGAATTGGGACTCTCAGGTATTTGGAATGAAGTGTTGTTTTGAAACAGGGGATAACCCAGTAGCTTGTTCAGTCCGTTATGGGTACAAGGAGAAAAATCCTGCTTAAAAGGATAAATGCCTCAGAAATGACATGACAAATGTTGTGTATTATGAGTATGTGCAGAAAAAACAGAAGTCTAATGCTTCTGTCTCCTGCGCGTGTCAGCTGAGGTCATGGAAGACATGACAGTCTAAGATAATGAAGGTAAGAGACTGGGAAAAGGCCTAGTCATAGAACTGGGGAGGCTCAGGTGATGGGTACCATCACAGACAAGAGTTCAGTTGTTTTTATGCATCTGATTAAGGTTTGGCTTGGGTATATCGCTCTAAAATGGAGAGTTTGAAATGACTCTCTATGTAAGTGAACCAAACTGTGTCAATGTAGAGCGAAGCAGAAAGTCTTTTTAAAAAACTTGTAAATGTTTTGATACAAATTAAATAAATATCTCACATCTAAAGGGAAAGAAAAAGGAAGTTCTGGGGACCTTGACCACTAAACTCTGAGGACACATGCTAATAGAAATTGACAAAGGTATTTATTTCACTCTGTAAAGTTAGGAAGTTAGACCCACATGTAGGTGTCTAAAGTTGGATGTATATTCAAGTGTTATGGAATAACACAGGAAGTTTAAAGGCCATCCAGTATGTCCTACCACTAGTACCACCTAGTGGTAGCCAAGAAGATGTGTAAGCATTTTTTTTTTTTTTTTTTTTAATGCTTTAAAAATTAGAAAAGCAGGCCTTGGGCATTTAGCTCGGTGGGAGAGTGCTTGTCTAGCAAACATAAGACCCTGATTTCGATCCCTAGCATAGCCCCCCTAAAAATTAGGAAAACAATACATCCATAATAGTCATTGTTTAAAAAGTTGAAAATGCCTAAGAATCCAGAGTAAATTGTCAAAGCTCCTTCGCTTCTATCTCTCAAACACATACTTCTTCCTTAGTAAAAGTGGCCCTGCTTTTCTCATGCAGTTATTGCTCTCTCTCTCCACTTAGTTTGTAAAGACATAAACAGAACCATACTACATAGTATGGGGTGTTATTATTTTTTTTTTCTTACTTAAAAAATCTCTTTAAACCTATTTCCTGGTATAGTAGAAACTTTTGCAAAATGACTCCAGACACTAGGATTTCCCCACAAGCTCTAGATCAGGTCTCCATTCAAATTCTGAGTTGAAAGGGCTATGTGTCTGTTGAAAGCGCCACACCCTGGATGAGATTCTGGACTGTGACTAGCATCACCACTCCCCCTATCAACTCCTTCCCAACTCTGAGCAGTGGCTCCTACACTTCTCTGCCTGGTGGCCCATGTGGCAAACTGCGGTCCGTCTCCATGCCTCCTCCTTCTCTCCTGTGTTCTCAGCCTGCTGACTTCGTTTTAAAGACCTGGACCCCAACTGCCATTGTCCCCATTTAGCCTCCTCATCCCTCACTGTTGTAAAAGCCCCTGTACTTATCTCCCTGCCTCCAAACCACCACCAGGAATATTGCGCTGTAACACAAATATTGCTTTGTCATTTTATGCCTAAAAAATTCCTCTAGTGCCAACTTGCTGTAGAGCTAAATATAAACCACTTAGCATGTATATATGGCTCCTCATAGTCTGGCTCCAACCCACGCCTCTTTCTTCCTCTGCTATTTCCTATACTCCAGCCACACAGAATAGAGCAGATCATATACCTTCATATGCTGGCACTCTGCAGTATTGTTTCTATGCCTCAAATGTGGGCTCTCTCTTGTTGTTTTCTTTTTTTTTTTTTCTCTTGTTGTTTTCTGATTAGATAGTACTCATTCTACAAGATGCAGCTCAAATCTCATGTACGACTCTGTCTTCAACTCCCACAGGTTTCTCTTCTATGTTTTCATCTTCCTTCTAGTATATAGCACTTACCATATCTTATCATTGTTATTTGGCCATGAGCAACTTGATTACTCACCGTCACACTCACATGATCATCTCCTGCCCCTGGGGTACCTGGCACAGGAATGCTTCCTGATTGAGTAAAGGCACATTCAAAAGAAGCACAGGAGTGAATAAACTCTAGAGCAGAGCTTTCCAAATTTTAATGTGGTAGAAATCATCTAAAAGTGCTTACTAAAGTGCAAATGCTTTGGATTCACTCTCTGAAAGTCCACTTTATTTAATAAATCTACAAAGGTGGAGCTCAGGGATCTATATTTTAACAAGCATCCCAGATAATTTTGAGGCTTGTAAGAAACCCTCCCTTAGAATGCAAATCAAGTGATTTGGGAAAAAAAGCAAAAAAAAAATTGTTTTTTTGAGATGGCACTAAAGAATGTGCTTATGTCCTTAAGAGATCCCTTGAGGGGCACTCCTGAGAATAAATAGATACCAGCCTAAGTTTGAGAAAACCACAGTGAAGCTAATTCCCTGAAGACTATAAAGAAGCATCAAGCTCTGTGTACAGGGCTGGACTGCTTCTTTTTTGGGACAATTGTCATCAACTCCCATATGCTTGTTTTGTTCGAATAGTCACTATTTAGCCAAGCCCAAGCTGTTTTCATTAATACATTGCATTTGTGTCAAGCTTCTCTTTGGATGTTCTCCAAGTGTTTGAGCAGCTTTAAGCCTGTCTTCCCTCGTTCCCTGAGGGAGGAACAAGTACAAGTTCACGCCAACTCGTTAGAGAGGCATTGCTCAAGAGCAGCTCCTGGGGCACCAGATGCAGGCAGGAGCAAGAGTGGGATAATTCCCAGCCTGCTCCCCTCTGCTCTGTCTCATTTTCCCCACCCACCCTGCCAAATGCTCATATTGTCTTCAGCAGGTGGCTTCCACCCCTGCCTTCAAGTCTGCTCAGACAGTTTCCCTCCCAAGAAAGAGAAGCTCCAAAAAGACTCACAGCTTTTATGCAATGCTGAATTGCAAGGACCACATTGACCAAAGTGCAGCCCCAGAAAATTAATCTAAGAGGTTTTGCAGAGACTGTGGTAAACACAGATTAGATTCTGGTTCAGAAAGTAGAAGCTTCAGGTGGTAGATATGTACCAGGTGCAGAGCACCAGTTCTCCCAGAAGTGCCAGGTACCAACTTTAATGGCCTGTATCTGCCTGGACTCGTCCTGGCTCCTTATTCCTGTGATTTACTTTCTGGTGAGCCCTGGTCAGTTTTGAATCTTGCATTTTCCTACAGACTCTAGTTTCTTATATTTGTCCTCATATTCAACGAGGTTAACCCAGTGTCTGATTTCAGTGCTTCTCTGGCTTCACATTTGCTAGGTTCTATCCTCCTCAATTCTGGTTACCTAAGCATTCCCATTTGTCAGTTCTATGACTCCAGATTTGGTGAAGGTGCCACTACAGGGCCAAAGCAAGACACATATATTCAAAGCAAAGCATTTGAGGGAAAGAGGAGGGAGCTATACTGGCAGTCACACCTTGGGGCTCCTGTTCAAAGCCTTCCCTTCTGGGAATGTTTACTGATATTTCTCCGAGATGGTCAACTGTGACAGCTCGATTTCTCATCTCGGGAGCCACTTTGCAGTAGTGTCAACATGTTTATTTAAATAAACACAGAGTAAAATTAACTGTGTGTATGTTTGTGTATATAGACTCTGAGTTTTCACACATGTATAGAGTCATGCAACCACCACTGTTACTAGGATACAGAACAACTCCGTCACCCCAGAAAACCTCCCCTTTGAGTGTTTCCACACATTATTTTAAGGTCTTAATCTCATAAAACCTCCCAGGAAAATTTAAAATCTATAGAGAAGCTAAAAAAGATAGTCTGTGTTCAATTATTTGAAGGTTTTATCCTTCTGGCCCAAATGAAGACAAATTTCCATCATCCCAAGTTTTAAATGGGTGCTTAGGTTGTCCTCTTTTCTGAATGAAAAGCTGTTCTTTGGTTAAGCTAGTCCTTTCTACTCAGGCAAACAAGAGCTGCATAGCTCAGGAAAAATTTCGCTGTCCCAAGTGAGAGCATGATGATTAAAGTTATGTCCATCATTTCCATTTTGGGGGTATTGCCGATATGACTATAAAATCATTGTAAAGCATGAATTTTAAAAATGAACTCTGTGAGGTCATATTAATTAAATTTCAAGATGTAGTCATCTAAATTTGGGGAAACTAAGTACCCTACATGCACACAAGTATCTACTACATGCTAGAGCATGAGCCTACATAATAAACCATGGAGAGATCAAGATTCCAGGGTTTTTTTGGAGGGGTGCTAGCGCTGAGGATTGAACCTAGGGCCTTGTGCTTGTGGGATGAGCTCTGACCCCAGATCACTCCTGTTGGGTTTTGAGTTGGAGAAACATTTTTTAAAATTAGCATTTTAAAATATATGTTTTTGTTAGAAAAATGGTTACCTGGTAAAGCAAAGGACATAACGGCTTTTCAGTTTTGTGACATTCACAATGTTCCTATGTTTAGAGGGTGTGTTCAGCTTTTCTGAAGGTGCAAAAAAAATTCTTGTCAAATAATTTTGACACATTAGTATTTTGCTAGCAAGGAAGAGGGGTTGTAATTAATGACATTGTTACCTGCTGGGCCGCAGGCTCCGTAATGATGGTCATCTCCAAGAAAGGAAATAGCATCTTCTGTGGCTATCAAAGGATCCAGGGACGTCTGGTGAAAGGAAAGCATACTGAAGTCATACTGATTTGGGTTTCATTCTGCCTTCTCCATTGCCACTAGCTCTGTGACCTTGCACCTGTAGCTTAATATCTTTTTGTTCTTTTTGCAATAGTAGGAATTGAACTCAGGGCCTTCATACCACACTATGTTCCCAGCCTTTTTTAAAAATTTTTTCTACTTTGAGATACAGTGCCACTAAGTTGCTATATTGCCAGTGTAGGCTTGAACTTGTGGTCCTCCTGCCTCTGTCTCCCAGAGTAATATCCTCATTTGTGGAGTGGACATCATATACAATTTATAGGGTTGTAAGGAGGCTCTGAAGAGATAGTATTTATGCCATGTACAAGGCACTCAATAGATGTTAATTTTCCTTTTTTTTTTCTGTTTTAGTCTATCCTTTTACCTCCAAGTACAGCTTACCCAAACTAGTCCAATCAGAATTTATCTTGTATTTTAAGACCTTGAGAGAAAACAGATGGGCCAATCTTCCTTTCAGTCTATCCTCTAGCTTTTAACTTTTCCTGGCAGGGAGTGATTTCTTCGAAGTAACTTAAAATAATTATTTTTTATTTTTTCTGGTGTAGTTCCATATTAGAGTGCTTAGCAGAAAAGGAAAGCGACTGGTCTCGATTCCCCAAATAATGACTAAACCGAAAATCTTAGTGATGATTTTTAAAAAATGACTAATGCAGCATAGAGGGATGGAAAAGTGATAAAGCAAATATAGCAAAATGTTAATTGTGAAATCCAGATGTTGGGTATGTAGATGTTTGTTGTGCAGGTCTTCGAACTTTCTCTATCTCTGAAAAGTTTCCATGCTAACGTGCTGGGAGAGAAGTTTGTCGTTTATGGTACTGGTCCAAAAAGTTGGCTGTGGTTTCACTCCCTACCTTCTCACTCCAGGACCCAGGATGATGGATCCTCTCAGAAGTGGCTAGTTGCTGTGGCAAAGGGAAAGAGAGCCCTGCTGGGTATTGCATAGACAGTTGGATGTTTCAGCCTAGAAATGACACATGTCACTTCTGCTCACAGCTTTCTGGCCAGAGCTACCTGCATATATTCCTATCACAGGCCATGGAGGTGCAATCCTACCATGTGCCTATATGGGGCAGACTGGAAACATTTGGTCAGATTACTCTGACATCAATAAACAGCTTCATAAACTCCTTCAGAGAACGACATACCTCTGTAGCATCATCGTTTTTTCTAACACAAAAAAGGCAAATGTCTGTAAGAGAATTCGGAAACTTTTTCTTTTTCATCCACTTTTCTTCTTTTAAAAGTCTTCTTTAAACAGAGCAGGAGAATGAACCCACTAAAGGCTAGTATCTTCCAAACTTCTCACTGGCTGACTGGTGTTTCAGCCAGCCAGCCAGCCAGTCAGTTAGCTTTTCCTAGAATCTCATCACCTTTTTATTGAGTCAGCTCATTTTCTCTGAGTCAGTAAGACGTGGAAGCCATCCAGAGAACTTAAGAAAAGCAGAAGTTAAATGGAGGAAGGCTGGTAAAGTCTTTCAGAAATGGGTAATAAAATAAAACCTTTGAATAAATGATCTTTCAAAACTATTCTCGACTCAACCTTTCAGAGGAGTCAAGAAAGTCTTCATAGGGGAGGTGACATTTAAACTGGCACTTGAAAGCATTTGCTAGGTAGAAAATGGAGCAGGGTATTCCAAGCAGAGGGAACAGGTTGTGCGGTGGCAAGAAAACCATTCTGGCTTGGAGTATCTGAAGGAGAGTAAGAAGTTGGCTGTTGCCACTAGCGTGCCTGTCAGGGATACACTAAAGTACTAGTGTAGGACCACACATGTTATGTTTTGCATTTGTTAGCAAGCAGGGAGTGGAGTATCCCTCTCGCTAAAGAGGAGTTTTAATTCATCCTGTCTAGTGCTCTAGCGGCTGTTAAACTGGTTTCAAAGAGAAAAAAAGTCTTCAAATAATTTGCTATAGAGAGCACAGTAGACCCCCTTTATCCAAGATTTCAATTTCCCTGTTTCAGTTAACCTGTTAATAGAGGTACAAAAGTATTAAACGAAAATTGCAGAAGTGAGCAATTCACAAGTTTTAAATTTTTTTTTTTTTTTGGTGCTGGGGATCGAACTCAGGACCTTGTGCTTGCCAGGCAAGCACTCTAACCACTGAGCAAATCCCCAGCCCAAGTTTTAAGTTTCATGCCATTCTGAATAGTATGATGAAATCTCTTTTATTGTAGTATCCTGAGTGGTTATAATTATGCTGTTGTTATTGTTAATCTCTTACTATGCCTAATCTATAAATTAAACTTTATTATGGGTATGAATATGGAGGGAAAATGTAGTATATATAAGATTTGATACTACGTAGGATTTTGGGCATTCACTACGGGGTCTTAGAATCCGTCACCTAGGGGTAAGTGGAGTCTGCTATACTATAGGTAAACGAGTTTCTAGAAGCCGAATACTTGCATTTATTGGCAACTATTGTTAAATGATACATATTTAAAATATATCTATGGTGATTTTCTTTGGAAAAAGCATATGATCAGCTAGGCTGTAAACAAATTGATTCTAAGCCACTGAGCTAAAAACCAAACACTTCAGTAGTGTGGGCATGCAAAGACATGATTTTTAAAGAAAAAGTGTTTTCCCGGAGGACATTAGAAGAGAAAAGAAACTTATGTATAACATACTTGTATCATTTAACTTCATGAAGTAGGGATTCTGATCACCATTTCATACATGAGAAAATCAAGAATCAAAAGTGTTTCTTGTAAAATTGGCTCTTTAATCCCGAGTCTTATTTTTCAGCTTCTGAAACTTAATTTCCTCTATAATATGGGGATATGACACATGCTGCCTACCTCATGGGGTTAAGAGGATTGAAAGAAATAATAAATAGAAGTTTTGATATCATTCCTGACCTTTATCAAATTGTAAGTTCTATTTTTTTTTCCTGATGTTTGCATATTTTTCAAAACTGGGTCTTTACGAAAGAGGCTTTCTGAAGACTGTGGAGAATGTTTTTTCCTAGCATGTCTGAAAGTATTGCCTCTTGGCATCCAGGGAGGATTGGTTCTAGCACCCCTCCCCCACTTTGTATGTCAAAATCCATGGTGCTCAAGTCCCCGATATGAAACAGAATGGTATTTGCATGTAACCTATGAATAGCCTCACATATACTTTTAAGTAGCACTAGATTACTCATAATACATAATGTAAATGCTATGTAAATCGTATCTATTGTTTAGGGAATAGGAACAAGAAAGAAAGTCTGTGCATGTTCCGTACAAAGCAAATTTTTTCCTAAATGTGTTTGATTCATGGTTGGTCGAATCTCTCGGTTCAACATTATGGATACAGAGGATCAACTATTTACTACTTCAAATAATTTATTTTTAAATAATGAAAAATGTTATCTCCACATGCATTTCTTTTTAGTACACAAATAGAGTATAATCTTTGGCCATCATATCAAATCTGGGCATAGAGCATCCTAGGGTATGAGTTTTATGCATTGAAGTACATTGTTTCTCTCTTAGCATTTTTAATGATTTTGTTTGGAAATGTATCTCTCCTTCTGTGTATTTTTAAACAAAATTTACCAAACAATGATGTTACATGCCAAGCACTGTCCTAAAGGTTAGGTAAATATTATCATCTCCATGTTCCAAAAGAGAAAGCCAAGGCACAGAGCTAATAAATGACTTGCCTAAGATCACACAGGTAACGAGCAACTGGGTAGGATTTGAATCGAGATAATTTGGCTCTAGAACATAAACATTGAAGGAAATGCACCATCTTCCTCTATGAATCAGAAACACTGTTATGTGTATCAATTTCTATTGATATCTTTTGTGTAGGATTGTGTCCCTAAAGTATAGAAGGGTCCCCATTTATTGTATTTTTAACTGACTGCTTTCTATATTTATCTTTGTCTTCCTTTTTTGTTAGAAAATCATTTTCCATGTACTTACCTCTATAAATTGGTTTCTTTGCGCTAATTATTATGCTCTAAATTCCTCAAGGGCCAGAAACCAAACCACCCTATCTGTTAGAACTGTGTCTAAACTAGGAGCCATGGAGCCTTGAGAGAAGACCCAAGCCTTTAGTAAATGGAGTTTGTGAGATTTGTGACAGGGATCTTTATTTCTTGGCACATTTTCTGTTCTCAGCTGAGATCCAGATATTTTAGATGACTGGATAAGTGGCTTCTCAAAAAAGGTGTCACAAAATATAAATTCAAGGCATTTCAATTCTTTCACCTGTCCCCACAAGTTTTAGTCATCATCATAATTAGAAGGATGGCTTAGTTCCTCAAGCTTCTGGGTAGCCATCTGATGCTTGAAAGTAGAGAGACGTGGCTACAACTTGTATAAAAATAGCCCTTCCAGATGGCTGAGGGGCAAAGTTACAACTCAGCAGCTTGATATAGCTGAGCACTCACATTTTGGAGTAGGAGGAGAGCTAGGAGAGAAGTAGCCAGAGAAACCAGGCTGGAATCCAATCATAAGTAGAACAGTATATGCCAGGAGTGATCACTTAATGTGGCAGATTAGCTGTTAAGATTTCCTATTACTTCATCTCCATCTCTTCCCCACCTCTTTTGATTCAAACTTGCGTCTGTCCCCAGGGTGCGCGCGCGCGCACACACACACACACACACACACACACACACACACACACACACTTTAAAGTAGCATAGAGTTTTACAAAATTCAGGCATTTTTTATTGTCCCCCAAACTGTAAATCTTAGGAGGATTTTGGAAATCACCTTGGTGCAGAGACAAACAAACTGGAAAGCAGAAATATGAAGCGACCACTTAGGGTGACAGTGGGACTCACACACAGCCTCTCCCAGAGGGCCCAACTTCCTGCTCCTCTGTGGGAAGGTGTGTGCAGTTACACAAGACCACAGCTCCACCAGTCCTGCCTTGACTCACCTCAAACTCAAAGTGAAGCCTCTAATGAAAAAAAAAACAAAACATGGAATATTGCAAAAGTCATGATATTGTTTCCACCCCTCAAAACAAACACTAAAGCTCTGAGAGATGAGCCACTGGCGTGAAACAGCTTGTTCACAAATGAAAACACTTACTGGTCAAATGCTTACATGGATTAAAATGTATAGTTCTCTCATTTTCTACTTTCATATTGACCTGCATTTCTATTGGATATTCTAGAATTGTGGAAGAAAACTGAAGTCCTGTAGTAAATCCACTGTTTTAAATCTCTCAATGTCCAAATTGTTGCATGTTGGTTTTTAAAATGTTAATTAGGAACGTATTTGGCAATCCTAATAGATGCTGTCATTTCCAAATAATTAAACAAGCTAGTTGAGAAACACCATTTATCAGCCCATTGGTGTTCCCTGGTGGCAGTACAGCCTCATTGCAGGAAGGTAGGAAGGGTTTTTGCTGCCATCCTTGCAAATTCATTTCTATAATAACCAATGCTTTAAAACTACTCCCATTAATCTTGCATATTCTTGCATGAAAAATTTACAAGTGGCAAAACACAAACAAAATCTAATCCTCAACCAATGTTTTCTAACACAGAAGGGTTTGCACTACCCAAGTGAATATTACAATAAAATAGGGTGTTCCTTTTAAGAGGGAGCTCCTTTCTCTCTTACAAAACCACATGGAGAGTAGGCACCTTTGTGCCAGGAACTGTGCATTGCCTGGGAGCAGGCAGGGAGGTCTCAAGCATGGTGTCCATGCCCTGTTACAGCTCCATATTCTCCTACTACACTGCTGCATAGCCAACTACTGGCAAGTGGTCGCCATAGGAGGAATGGAGTAGGAATAGGGACAAATCACTTTTTGATCACCTTACAAATACATGGGCCTGTGCTGCCTTGTTAAAGCTGGCTGGAACACTCCAGTTAAATTAGCAGGCTAATTCTACTCCCTGTACCCTCCAATCCCCACTGCCATGTAGCATAATGATCCAAGTGGACTAACCTGCAGATGATCAGACAGCTGTTGCCCAAATTAAGAATGCAAGTTGAGACATGATTTTCAATGCCTTTATTAAGAAATATCAAAAGTTGATTACAGATCCATACACAGTTTTACAAAGTTCAAGTGAAGGGGAATGTAAGGAGGCCATTGATATGCACATTTGAACACTAGGGTGCCTTGCCAAAGGGGTGGCCCTATGACTCCTGTCACTTGGTTTTTCAGTGGCCCACAGAAATACTTTTGCCCTATTTCCACTGTGCCACAGCACAAAACCTTAAGGTACTTGAAAGAGTATTCACGTATTCAAAATACTTCTAACATGTGTGTCCTGTTGTCATTCTTATTCTCTGAAAAAGCTGAGCTGTTCATAGGAAGCACAGCATTTGAACCCTGTTCCCTGCAGCTCGTGTTACATGTTCACAAAGTTTGCTTTGAAAGCTGGCCAACACTGCATGATACAAATCACCATACCACGCACAGGAGGACCCAAGCACATTGTTATTTTTTAAAAATTTAACAATGAACAAAAAAGTGGGTAGGGGAAGATTACTCATCTTGGAAACAAAACACCACAGTAACTGAGTGGAACCCTCAAGTACAGGGCAAGCCTGCCAGTTCCACTGAGCTCCAGTCACAACCGGTCAAGGAGATGACTGAGCACGATCGGGTGCAGGAACACCAGCACAGAAAACGGAAAAAAGCATTTTTAGGGTGGTACATCACCATGTTTTACGTCAGGGGCACTGTGTCAGGGGAATTACACTTTGGAAATAATCAGGGCTGGCAGGTCATTGATTCCAGGTGGGAAAGAGCCATAGTGTGGGGTGCCTTGATGAAGGCTTGTGCTGGTTTATCTAGAAGTAGGTTTGTGGAGAGATGATCCAGCAACATCAGAAAGAGCCATCTTCAGAGGAAGGACTCCTTGTTCACCCACATGAGACTGCGTGTCTCATTGGGCTTGCATTCATATTCAATGACAGAGAAAGGGCTTCCCCACTGGCAGTGGTCTCGCTTGTGGTAATTGTAGAACTTGACTTGCCACACCGTCTCGAAGGTCCCAATGTCTGTGAACTGAGGGAAGAGAAAGATGCCCAATGAGAACCTCCATGGAAGAGAGTGAAAGTCAGTGACAGAGTGTCTGATGAGCACTCATAGCCAGGCAAGACTCTCGGTCTGCAAAGCTTAGGCCCTTCCTTCCATGAACTGTCCTCCTTTGTTACTGGAGATATTTTCCTGAAAAGCTGTCAGGCATTTGCCCTCATATTGCTTTTTAACAAAAACAACTCTCAAGTTTATCTCGTTTTCTGAATTTAATTTTCAAACAACCACACTGAGAATCTCAGTGTTAGAGCTTACTCCAAAATGGTCACTACCATAAAAGGGGCCCTGGGAAGAGAAGAGAGAGAATGACGATTACTGCTGCCTTTTCCTTTCTGGTTCAGAAGACAGTGGTACAAGATAACACCTGTATAACTGTTTAATATAAGATATAATAGTCCTTCGACCATTCCGGGGAAAGATATTTGACCTGAGGGGACAACCACGAATACTTTATTGGAAGTTTTTGACTGTTAAAGACTCCACTTTATCCATCATTGAGTGTTTACAAGTCAGGAGTCCATGCTCATTTCTCAGCTTTAGATAATATATTACCCTAAATAATTTGAGTATCTGGTATGTACTTTGCATATATCTTATTTTGTATAAAGCATGGTTCTTGCTCCTAAGAAGTTTGCATTCTACTTCTAAAGGTAGGCCAGGCAAATCACTGCACAGAATTCTTCTGAGAAACAAGGATACGTTTCTCTTGTAGCTGAGAAGAGCGTATAAAATGCCCTAGAGGCCACTGGGCAGATGCTCAAGTGGCCTGTGGGGTTGCCTGACCCTGCTACCACCTTCTGGAGCTATTTAGGGGATCTGGCATTAAACAGCATGATGACTGTCGTTATTTTCTCCTATGACCCTCCTGTCATGGGAGGGGACAGGGACTGACTTGGCAGGATTCTTAGATGCATCTGGAGCCAGGAGACATGGAGAGAAGAAGGGCAGTGAGCAATAGGAGCCTTCTGCTTTGCAACTGATACAGGAGGAGGGTGATCAGGTGCTTCCAGATAGCTTTCCAAGATGCTCTCAAAATTATATCCTGCACCATTGCCTCATCCTGCTAATTTGGTCCCAAAACAAGATCTGGGATTTCCTTTGGAAAATTTGCTTGATGTGAAACAGTAGGTGATGTACCTCAGTCCATCAATCTCCTCGGTATGAAAATAAAATACCTCTTTTTAGAGAGTCATGGCTTAAAGATCTATGCACATAAGCATAGCAGCTTTTTTCATAATAGCCCGAGACTGGAATGAACTCAAATGTTTAATTATTCACTTGGTGATAGGCAAGTTTTGGTGGATTTATAAAATGGCATTTTATTTACCAATAACAAAAGACATGTTGACTTGACTCAGGCAACAACAAGAATGATCTCAAAGATACACCAAGCAAGAATCTAGACCCCAAAGAAGACATTGTATATGATCCCATTTATGTAAATTTCTGTATAATTATGGAATCCAAACGACTGACAGGAAACAGCCATGATTACCTGGGGCCTGGGATGGAGAGGATAGTGCGAATGCACAGGAGGGAACCTTTCAGGGGTGATGGAAACATTCAATATCCGGATCAAGGTGGTGGTCACATGGATGCATATTGGTTGACACTCACCAAATTGTATACTTCAAATGCATACATTTATTACATGTAAACTATACAATGAAACTGATTAAGAAAAACAGCAATATCTGTTTGGGGATACAAATGTTCTAAACACCACTAATGGGCATTGAACTGTAAAGTCTTTGAGAGGGTAACTTCCATCCAGTTAAAGGTGTGAGTACACGAGGGTCCAGCAATCTCGCCTCTTGTAATTTTTCTTAAGAACATCATAAAGTAACATGAAGTATCATCTTAAAAAAAAAGAACACCATAAAGTTCAAAGTAAAGCAAAACTGAACTCTGAACATCTATCTTTAAAGCGTTAATTATGGCATGTCAATATAATGAATACTATGTAGCAAAATATTTAGAGACTTTTCTATGATTTTACATTGTTTCATGAACTAAGCAGAGAATCATCAAGAATGTGTAGTATTATCTCAATTTAACATCTGTTAATGTTGGAAGCTGATGGAATATTTTATTTTCTTCTATATGCTATCTGTATTTTCAAAATTTAATGATTAATTTTTATATCAGAAAAGAATTAGGCCAAAATTGTATTTACAAGTTTTATCAAGTAGTTGTTACCCTTAACACAAAAGATTATATTAATTAATTAGTAAGAACTATTGAGAATATGTAGGTAAGGGCTGGGGATTTAGCTCAGTGATTAGAGTGCTTGCCTGGCAAGCACAAGGGCCTGAGTTCGATCCCCAGCACTGGAAAAACAAAAAAACAAAAACAAAAAACAAAGAATATGTAGGTAAAAGACTAGAGCACAAATCATTGAAAAATAGCTGGCATTTGAAAAATATTCAAATGTAATGTTAGTAATTAAAGAAATATAAACTTTGTTACAGAGATACTTTTCAATCATTAACTTAGTATAAAATTTTTAAATTTCTTGCCAGAGGCAACCTAAGCATTCAATATTGAAAAACTATTTTGAAAATCATGGCATATCTGGACCTACATGGTCCTTAAAAAAGAATGTAGAATTGTTGATGTGAGAAAATGCTTACAACAATGTAAACAGGAAAGAGACTAGAACTATTTGAATGTGAATATAATCAACATACTGTATATGATGAAGGCTGAAATTTTTAAAAATTCATTACAGTAAGAGTTCCATTGCCATTAGTCTCCCTCAAAATACTCCCTCTCACTTCAAACACACTTATAATTATTGCCACTTTGTGACGTAGTTCTGAAAGTCCTCTTTGTGAGTGTCTTTACAAGGTATGGTAAAAATATATGGTGAATGTTGCTGCTGAGTACCATCCAATGGAAAGGCAAACTCGTAAAAACATTATAGCGTATCCTCATCCACCTTATTCACCAGAGCTGGCACTGGCAACTTCTGGCTCTCCCCAAAGTCCAAATGACCATAGAACATAAATGTTTTTAATCAATTCAGGACATTAAGGCAACATGACAGCTAATAACATTACAGTTTTGTTCACAATAATGTTGTGGTAGTAATGATAAACGAAATCTCATTTTATAATTCACCAGTGTTTTTAAAGTTCAGTATTACTGGCTGGCATAGTGGCACATGCCTGTAATCTCAGTAGTACGGAGACTGAGGGAGGAGGATCGCCTGAAGTTTGAGGCCAGCTTGGGCTACATAGTGAGTTCAAGGCCAGCCTGAACCACATAGCAAGACCTTGCCTCAAAAAACCAAAGGAAAAAAAAAAAAAGGAAAGAAAGTTTAGTATTATTTTTAACCAGCACAAGAAATTGCAATATTTAAGTGCAACTGAATTTTAAAGTTCAATTAAAAATTCAATTAAGGAGTATTTTATTATAAACATATTTTTAAAACACTAGGTAATCTTTTGAGAGAAACAGCAAATTGAAACCATACTAAACAAGAAACAACACTGAGATCTTTTTTTGAAATAAATACAAGTTTACCACTAAAAGAAAAAAAAAACCCAAAAAACTAAGATGATTATGACCACAGGCAAGAAAAAAACTTAAGGCACTATTTTATGTCTGAAAAAAGTTAAAACTATGAAAGTTTCAGTCTAAGAATTCTCAGTAGCACCAGAGACCAAAGTAGAACCATGTTGACCACGAAAGTCATAACTAAAGATATGAGATGTTTAGGTGCCTGTATTTCAGTTTTGATTTCTCTTTAATGTTGGATCCATGGTTACGTGGATGTAAACTTATCAGCTCCTCGCCCCATATGTATGTCTTCCTCTCTCCCATGCCTTAGTTGTTTACACCACCCATCTACCTTCTTTTTATTTTTTCTTTTGGAGTTCTATTTCCAGGTCTCTTATACCTAGAGCTCAGAATTTCTTCTCATCTAGCTAAGAACAGATGGGGTCTCAAAAGCTGGTATTCTTCTTTGTTTTTTTTTTTTTTTTGTGGTGCCGGAAATCGAACTCAGGCCCTTGTGCTTGCAAGGCAAGCACTCTAATCACTGAGCTAAATCCCCAGCCCAGCTGGTATTCTTCTTAAAGAAGAGAAACACCTTTACCATTTTTCTCCTCCTTACCACTGCATCTGTCCCTTCCAAGGAAAATTTACCCAGGCATGTTCCTGGATGATGCAATTTATACTTGAGCAGAGTTCTGTGCATTAGTACAGGCATTTTTTATATGGTACACTCACATACACCGTTCCACCTTGATCTTGTGCCTGTTTTTGTTATCTCCATTTTACAGAAAAAAACCTAAAATTTATAAAAGTTAGAGGACTTTGCGTTAGGTCCAGTCTTCATAGCCAGCTCATTGTAGGATCAGGACAAGAATCTATGTCTCCTAATTCCTAGCTAGAAGCTATTATCACTGTACCAAACTATTTATATAAACAAATAGGCCAGGAGTTAGTGAACAGTTTTTCTTGTTTCTCCCTGAGAACCTACATGAATTATCACATGTAGAATTCTTTTAGCATTTGCTACGGATTGAGTATTTATGTGTTCTCCCTCCCCCTGCAACTCACGAGTTGAAGCCTAAATTTCCAGTGTGATAGTATTTGGAGGTGGGGCCTTTGGGAGGTAATTAAATCATGAGGGTGGAGCCCTTGTAAGTGGGATTAGTGCCCCTGAAAGAAGGTACATGGGAGAATCTATCTTTATTCTCTGCCATGTGAGGCTAGATCAGGAAAGCAGCTGTCTATGAACTAAAAGAGGTCCTCACCAGGAAGACCCACACTCCATCTGCTAGTGCACTCACTTTTGTCTTTTTTACTTCCCAGGCTCTAGACCTGTGAGAAATAAATGTTTAAGCTACCCAGCATATAGTATTATGTTATAGCGAGCTGAGCTAAGACAGATGCTACCTGGCCATCATACTTGCCACAGTGTTTGACAAATTGCAAGCCTAGGTACACTTTTATTTCACAATGAATATGGAAGAGAACACATCCCAATTGTGAGGAGACTCATTTGTTGCCTTCAAAGAGCTTGTTTTAAATAATTCCCATAGTTTCATAACCATTTGGCGTAGAACTCCCAGAGTACTTTTTGCCCCAGTACTGGAGATTGAACCCAGAGCCTCGCCCATGCTAGGCAAGTGCTCTCCCACAGAGTTATGCCCCTAATACTAAAACCTGACAAAGATAACACAAAGAAAGGAAAAATACAGATCAAAAATCCTCATAGACTTACACGTAAAATTTGCTTATAATTTCTATTTGCTGGAAATAGTAAATCAAACCAAGCATTATGTAATAAGGATAATACATCAGGACGAAGAAGACTTTATTCTTGGAATTCAAGGATTATTCAGTATTTGATATTTTGCCATATTAACAGAATAAAGGAGAAAAACCAAGTGTCACATGTTTCAGTCAATGATGGATAAATACATATATTGGCTAGTGACATCAAAGCCGTAGTAGTTTTTGCTAAGTCTACTCTGTGGTGTTGGTACAGTGATGGAAATCATCTAATGATGGATTTCTCAGAATGTATCTCTGTCATTAAGTGACCTGTGACTCTAATCACATCAATAGACGGAGAAAGTGCTTTGGTAATTCAGTGTTGATTTTATTCTCTGAAAACCAGGAATAGAAGCAAAGTCATTTAACCTCACTAAGGATATTGACAAAACACCTAAAGCTAACTTCATCTATAAGAGATTGAGTCTTTTCCCCTGGGATCAGAAATAAGGTGACAATATATGGTCTTCCCATCCCCTTTCCGCACTGTACTGAAGAGCCTCACCAGTGTGTTAGGGCAAGAAGGAGAAAAAGAGGAAGAGGAATAAAACTGCCTCTATGAACAACTGTGTCCTCAGAAAGTACTAAGCAAGCTAACACAAAGTTACTAGAATTAGTGAATTGGGCAAGGTTGTAGGATACAATACCAATTCACACAATTTCAGCACTGCTGGAACAATTGGTATTATTTTTAGTATTTCACCAATTTTATAGGTGAAAATTGGTGGGCTATAATTGTTTGTACCAATAGTGAAATTATACCACTTTCATGTGTTTATTGGCAATTTGTATTTCTTTTGTGAATTGCCTATATATTTCTGCTAATTTTTTCTATTTCCCATTCTATACTTTTCTGACTGATTTAAGAATTTTTTGTATAGCAAGGTAAGCAGAAGGCCAGATAGCTGGCATGAGTGCCAACTTTTTTCTTTGGGGATGCATGTCCAAGATCACTTCTCTCTATCACACTCAGCCTCTTAACAGCCTCATATTCCTCCCTGCCTTATTCTTCCAAACTCCCATTAGTCTCCTGCTGAAGAAAACCAAGAAGAGGGCATGATGATGGTTCACGCAGACAAAATCTCCATCTGCACTCTTTCCTAGCAGGGACCACATGGGAAATTAGTCACAATATAACACAAATCAGCACTGCTTTTTGAAGTAGGAGTTGAGAGGCATCAGACCTGGGTGTTGTTTTATTATCTCCCAATACCAAGGCCTCTGGAATTATTTGAATAAGCACATCTTGTCATCCATCTAAGACAGCAATTGACTACTTCTTCACTTCAGAGGCCACTGGCTGCTTCGGTGGATAGTCAAGGGCTACAGAATGTCACAGCGGTAGCGCAGTATGCACGGGCTGTGGCAAATCAAGGCAACACAGCTTGGGAGACTGAGCAAGTCAATAAATTTTCTACCACTCTACGAAGCGTGGTACTTGGAAAGAATAACAATAATGTTTTCTCCAAATACTCAAGACTCCCAGCATAATCCAATGATTTAAAAATAAAAGTAATTTTCAGTAACTTTAGACCCTTAAGAAAGACTCACATAAACAAATGCAATGAGTTGAAAGAATTAACTTGAAGCAGAAGGACAAAGACTAAAGTTTTCATTGTAATGAGGCCTTAGAGGGCAACCAGCTACACTTTAATCCTTCATCCTTTCAGGTACTGAGCACAGGCTAGATATGGAGAGGCACTTAAGGGGGCCTGAACCTTCTCTTCCAGTACTCATGGGGCAGGAGAGGAGACCTCACTTCTTCCTGGAGCCCGACATGGCCGAGGGAACCAGAGCTGTGACTTCCTGAGGCCACCGTTTCCCGCTGGGCCTCTGGTTTTAACAGGATGCACTTACACTTCTTTAGCATTAGGTGTAAACAGAACACCAGTGGGGCAGGGTGGATCAGTTCAAACAATTTAGGAAGGACTTGATCCAAATCTTTTCCCTAATTAAGTCTATAAAGTGAGAATGTCTACATTCTTTTGAAAAACTAAACCAATAGGTTTTCTAATATGATTTAGACTTTGTCATCAAGAGAAAAGTGTTCTTGTCATAAGTCTTGCTTGCCTATCCAGGAATCTGCTAAAAGGCTGCAGAGTCTCAAGTTATTACCCGATTTGAGGTACATGGCTCTAAACCATAATTTACAGATCCTTAACCCTAGCTGTAAAGCCTGGGCTCCCACACAAATGCGTATATCTAAAGCAGGTGATTGTTGTTCCCAATGATTGCACAGCTTTTGGCTTGAGAAGCACCCAGCTGTTCGTGTTGTATCTGAAACAGGCTGATTATAAGGAAAGTGAGTAAAATAGAGAATGCTTTCTGAGCAAGTCAGCAGCTCTAATGTTAAGTTCAAATTTTCATTCTAGTAGTAAACCTTCAGGTGTTTACCACTAGACACTACGCTAGGACATTTTAAAGTCACCAATACTTCAAGCTTACATATAAAATACTGTATTATAGATACCCCCTTCTTATAGACAACAACAAATCTTGGCATGTCCTGGTATATCCAATTACCTGTCATTGAAGAGCTAAGGCCCTGGATTATTTAAATTTACATAGTTTACCAAGGGAAACGTCACCAGTGTGGGTGCCTGAGAAAGTCAGGATTAGAACTGACAGTCAGGAAAGTATAAGGACACTATCTACCTCTGTAATGAACTGTGGGGTCCCAGACACACTTTAACTTAGTGGGCCTGTTTTTTCAACACAGAATAAGTGGTTTGTACTATCTGATTTTAAGGCCACTTTCAATTCTAATGTAGTATAAAGACTACAGACTTACCCTTCAGGCTGTGACAGCAGTGATTTTTTTGAAGAAAGTCAGATTCTCAAAAACTGCCACTTAGTGTCACACCCAAAAGACAGAAGGCCAGAAAGTCCCTGTAGGAGTTCTTTCTGGTTGTATACACTGGGAGGTCTAGGAATGCACCCCAGAGACTTAGATGATTTACATGTTTTAAAAAAACAAAAGATGAAATAACAAGCCTCAGACATTTGAGAAATTTTGAAAGCAAGAGTAAATCCCTACATTCTAACCCAGCTCATTTTCAGGTTACCCTCCACATATATGCATTTTATTGTTGCAATTATTTTGACTATAAAATATCAGAAAATTATAATAAAGTTGTCCAAGTACATATTGCTCCTTTTTTGGGGGGGTACTTGAGATGGATTTCAAGGTTTCACACCTGCCCAGGCAAGTGCTCTACCACTGAGCTACATCTCACTGTCACTAGTTTAATGGTGACACAGGACTCTTAACGCATCACGACAATGAGCTATTAGATGTGCTGATGGTCCCCTGTTGTAAAAAGTGCTTTAGTAAATAATTTTGCATTTATATCTACCTCAATAGGAGTGAAATTTTTTTAGTTAAAAGAAATGAATCTAAATGGTTGTTCCCACAAATGGCCATATTGTTATTTTTTTCAGAGCACTATACATACCGTTCTACAGTGTTACCAGCAATAAAGAAGGCTTTGTTAGAATTATTACATCATTGGATATTACTTTAAAAATAGATTTTCTACTTTACTTTTTACCATAATTTTCAAGAATGCTAATTTTACTTCTTGTGTGGAAAGCATTCTTCATATTTTATTATTTTCTACTGAAGACTTTTTAAACTCACAGACTTTTAAGGTAAAGTCATATTTTTCTTACTTGCTTTATTTTTCCATTCTGTATAAACATAATTGTACTTATACTTACTTTAACTTTGTAATTCTTGAGACAAGGTCCCTTTTTTTTTGGTGCTGGGGATTGAACTCAGGGCATTGCACTTGCTAGGCAAGCACTCTAGCCACTGAGCTAAATCCAAAGCCCTAACTTTGTAATTCTATTTAAAATTGAGAACACTGTTTTTCCATAGTTGATATACTACTTTGATTTTTTTGAAATTTTAGATCTTACATGATTTAACTTTTCCACCTCACTCAATCTTGATTTATATCTTTATACTGGCCATCATTTTAAAAAGGATTTAAGATGGTGCTTAGCATTTTACATAAAATTAAAAATATACAAATAAAAATAATGGCATAGAAAGTAATAGGCATATTAAACATAATGCTTTGTTTGAGCTCAGATTTGGTTCTGGGCTGGCTGTCCATGTCAAAAAAATTTGTAGCTGGGTGTGGTAGCACACATCTGTAATTCCAGCACTCTGGGAGGTTGAGGCCGGAGGATAATGGCCATACGCAGAAGCACTTGGAATGGCTTTGCTTTACAACAAAACACTCTTGAAAGAACTCTGTGAGATCACATCAGTCCCTTCCAAGGCAAAGATGACCTAGTTACCTAGCACTAGGCCCCATGTTTTAAGGTTTTTTTCCACCTCAACACTGGGACCAAGATTCTAGAACATGAACCTTCGAGGGAAACACTCAATCCATATCCCAGCCACAACATCCTAGAACATCTAACCCCAACTACCTCTCTAGCCTTCTCTGCAAGAATCTCTGCTTCACTCTCTGTTCCACCCCTGCTGGCCTTCTCTCCTCCATCAGAACAAATGCTGCCCCAGCTCTTGACTTCTGCAGCTCCTCCCTACCTGAGGCCCTCTGTCCTCCTAACTCTTATTCATCCTTTATTTCTTTCCCAAGAAAGCTATTTCCCAACTCTTGAACTAAGATAAGACCCCTGGCATATGCT